>ARYC01001206.1:0-20343 GCA_000711775.1 Oxytricha trifallax | reverse complement strand
TTTATATAAAAAATATCTTTATTCAGTTAAATTTTGATTTATTCACTAATATTATTTGTTGAAGCTTTTGTTAATCTAAAATACTAATAATACCTCTATATATTGAGGTGAAAGTTATTCAGTGAATTTGAAACTTTCTTTGAGATTTTAAAGATAATTTTGCTTAATTAATTAATAACATAAATTTAAATATTTAATGGCATTTTATAAGACAACTAGATTTATTGAAATCAAATAAGCTACTTAATTTAAATTGTTATATACATCTTCACTACAAATAACATCAGAAAATCTTTAGAGACCTTTAACTGTTTATTTGACAGTTAGAGTTTATCATCAACCTAATATTACTAGCTCTGAAATAATCAGTTTTTGAGAACTTTATCCAAGGTATACTTCTAATTACTAAAGTTAATTGAAATTGAGAAATCTATAGAGATTGGATAGTTTATAGAAACTAGCCAAAAAAATTTATGTTTAAGTAATTAATGATTTAAATTATTCATCAAGTTACTCAAGAATTGATTCATATCGTTTCTTAAAATGGAGGGAAACAGAGGAAAAATAAATAAATAGATTAAATGTGGTAAAGGCTATGTTTATAAATAAAACCCCATTGATATATGTAAAAAAAAGTGACAAAGGGTAACATTGAATGCGAAACAGTGTATATTTAATGTTAGTATTTTACCTCATTAAAATTGTTTTGCATATTGCTGTATATTTTCAGCATTTCATTTACGTGCTATGGATTTTTGTTTCTTCTTTACATCTCCTTGAGCTTAGCTGCAATATCTTTTTTCTTTTGGTTAGACTTGTCATATTAGTCAAACAACCTCCTTTGCTTCTTTGTCATCTAAATCTTTCTGAGCTCCTCCTCTGCCACCTGGGATTCCTCATTGCTGGTCTCTCCACTGTATTGTGACTCTCTGATCTATCTCTTTGTGGTCTACCTCCTAGGCATCTGTCATCTTAGTGTTATCCTCTGAAGCCATCTCTGCCATCTCTGCATCCTCCGTAGCCAGCCCTGCAGGCTCTTCTGTGGTTGTCATCGTAATCGTGTATTCTCTCGCACCTCTCTGGCTTTTCCTCCTCATTAACACCCCCATTCACGAGTCTCTCCTCTCCTCCTTGACTTATTCATCAGCTGGAGGCTGGTCTCCACATTGAGCTTCTCGGCATTTTTGTCAAACCAGTATTGCAAGGGAAGTCACGGGAAGATCTACGACTGGGGGCGGCCAGGGGCACCACTCGATTCTCCATGTTTTTATCTACGGAGATGGGGTCTCCGACTTAGACATCTATGAAGGGGGCCGAGACAAGTAGAGATCTTTATTTTGAGGGACCAACCTAGGCATTGAGCGAGCGCCCTGAGGCCCATTACCTTAGCAGTTGCAACAATGATGATGATTTCCTAGACAATACACCTCCAGATCCCTACAGGCTTCTCCCCTTCCTCTAGTGGCCAGTTCTCTTCCCCATGTGTGCGGTGGGATGGTCTTGGCGGATTCCCTTTCTGTCCAGAGGAATTCGAGAGCATGCTTCAGGATTACCAGGGTGACCAGGCCAAGGATTCTCACTACGCCCAATATTCAGCAGAGCGGTACGATGACCTTTTTGCTTTAAACATCTCTAAACCATTCTTGAGTTGCTTTAATCTTAGAGAACCAGTGTATGAGCGAGTATCTAAGTGCAAGTAACCATTAGCATGAAATTCTATCAAGGAAGCAGCGAATACAAGACTTTCTATCTCTATTACTCATTAAGACATTGCGTTTATGTTTAAGGCCTCCGCTCAAATGGAGTAGTCATAACATCCTCTTCTAATTCACAATGCACCAAGGACTACCTGACTAATGCTTTCACCATCCTCTCAACTGCTCACAGAGTCACAAGTATATTAGGTGCTGTTAGAGACGGTTGCATGATCATTGGACTATACAAAGCCATTAGCGCTCTATGGTATCCATGTGATGATGATGCTTGCAATGGTGTGATTATCGATGATACAAAGGTCTAAGCCTTCAACCTTCTCTTCCTTATGCATCCATGCATGGTGGGCTCCCCTCTGGTAGTACTGGCTCAATGTTGGCACGACTGGAAGTCACTAGTACTGGTCATGTATTTCTTATCATCCTGGATTAGATTACTGTCTATGGGAGGTCGCCATTAAGAGCTGTGAGGCTTTATGATCTGATTTAGTATCGCTCATTGATATAGCAGGGTTGATTTGTTTCAGTTAGATTGAGAGTATCTATTTTCAGTATTGTCGAAATACATTTGAAATTGGAAAATTAATTAAAAAAGAAATTTAATATAAATCAAAATCTTGGCAGTTAAAGTTGCCTAATTTGAACGATTTTGGGCTCATTCGATAGAGAATTCAAAATTAGCTGGACTTTATTATTGGCGGTTCTATTTGATCGCATCACTGAGCGAGATAACTTCAATTTAATGTGAGGGTATAATTTAATGAATTTAGAGGGATTTAATTAAAGTGAAGTTATCTCGCTCCAGGGATGCGATCAAATAGTACTGCCAATAATAAAGTCCAGGTAATTTTGAATCCTCTATCGAATGAGCTCAAAATCGTTCAAATTGGGCAACTTTAACTGCCAAGATTTTGATTTATATTAAATTTCTTTTTTGATTAATTTTCCAAATTCAAATGTATTTCAACAATATTAATTGTTAGAGTTTAATTGTAAACTTATTCAAATTATAATAAAAATCTATCATTAATTGTGCTTTTTATTGATTATTTAAGATTCAATGTTACCTTATTGTCACCTTTTTTACATATATCAATGGGGTTTATATATAATGTCATTTCTCAATTGAATTTGTAGTCTTTAATCTACAAATCATTCAAAACCCCAAAACCCCTTAGTGAGGTTTATAAGTGCTTTGATTTGTAGGGTATTGTTGGGGTCTTATTGAGGTTAGTAGAGAAAATGCAGGTTTTTTGTGAATTTAATGAATATTTAATGAGTATTATTGTATTAATTCAAACAAATTTTATCTGCTTATCTTTGTGGTACTCTTGAATCTAGCTCTCTTGAGTGCTTCATGTATGTCTTCTAGCGATTATCTTGGATAAGCTGGAGCTCTCACGATTATCATCTTTACAAGCTTCTTAATTTCATTGCAGACATCTTCCTGTTGTATATGTTTAGAAGCCAAACTTAATGATTATTTTTCGTGCTTTGTTCCAAAGTAAGACATATTTTATATATCGCACTCTAAGATTATGGCAGCAACTGCCCATACATCCCATTAAACAGAGCCATTAGTTCACTTCTCCCTGATTGGAAAGTATCCTGGAGTGCCAAGCACCTTAGCCAAAGTCACAATTTCTTATCTTAGCTCTATTGAAATCAATGACTACAATTTCTAAAGGATAGAGATTTAACATAACTTTCAGGCTTCAAATCTCTATGTACATACCCAAGTTCATGGAGCTCTTAAACACCCTTAATCATTTCTGACAGTATCTCATTTAAATCATCTTGGTTTCTATTATGATAGAGATACTCTCTTAAAGTCATTTCAAACTTTTTCAGTCTTAATGCAACAAAGCCATGCCCAAGAATAACTCCATCAAGTCTAAGCAAGTTCTTAAACTATTTTTTCTAAGCCTCCCTCGGTATTATGTATTCATTTGCAAATTCATTTTGATACTGCTCATTTTTAATGAGATATTTGAAAGGATATACTTTGTAAGCATACTCATCAACCACTATCAGCTTAGCCTTGTTTGACAAATCAAAATGCAAGTAATTTCAATACAGCTTTCAATATCAATTGCATTCAATGCAGGTATATACATAGCTCTCTCTTAAAGACATGCTATAAGAGTACATTTGCTGGCTGATTCATTGATTCAAAACGCTTCTGCCTCTTGAGCCTTTCCTCCTGTTCTCTTTATGACTCAAGAGAATTATTTTTTCTTTTTAGCAGGTATAAGCTTTTAAGTTTCTTTATCTTTAATTAGGAATTCACTTAAGTGGTGCTTTTGCATATGCCTCTTTACTTTGGCTGAGTGAGTATATTACTTCATGCATGTTGTGCATTGGTACCTTCCATCCACTTTGTCATGTTTAAAATAGATCTTGGCTTTGCCAGAATGTACTTCTTTAATTTGCCTCTTCAAGCTCGACTCAGTTGAGAAGAAATTTTAGCAGTCTTCACATTAAAATGTTTTAATTTTTTCAATTGGTTGCTGTTCTTTATCTTCCTCAACCAATTCAACTTATATTTAAACTCCTATCTCTGCACTCTCCTTCTTGTTTTAAACTTTTATTTTAAAGACCTCAGCTTCAAACTCTAGAGCTCTTAGCTCAACCTCCTTTTCAATATAAATTACTTCTGGTTTCTTGGAGGAGCCAAAGTTGAGTAATGATTGACCTGTTCCAAGAGAAACTGCCTTACGATTTAAGTTGGACGCCATGTTTAAATTCAAATTTAAATTTCTATTATTAAGCTCTAATAACTATTCTGGTTATAGTCACTCTGTATAGGAGTTGATACGACAACAATTATGGTTGAATATAAGGTGTTAGAGATCATATTTATGCTTAGTTTATAAATATAATTTTTCTAATTTCATACTTAATAATTTCGATTTAGGTACCAACCAAGTATAAAATTGAGTTGGTACTGGTACCAATTAGGTTTTGAACCATTTTGGAACTTTTCCATTAAAACCTCATTAGTTTAAAACTAGGTACTAATTAAGTTTTGGTACTATTAAATTGGTACCAATTAAATTTAAACGAATTTAGTACCGGTACTAATTAAATTTAAACAAATTTAGTACTAATTTAATGGAACTAAATTGATAATAATGGAGCTCCATCTCTAAAGTTTGATACAGCTTCTGCCAGCTTTCTCCACGTATCCTTACCAGGTTGACCTCCTATAAGATGCCCATATTTAATACTAAGATTTTTAATAGTAGGATCCAGAACTCTATATATTATAATTTAAATTCAATAAGAAGAGAAGGAACAAGGATGGAATCTATAAGTACTGCAATGAAGAGGGTTGAAGCTTAAGAAATGATCTCAAGATTTAGAAGCAAGGAAGATCTCTATCGATACCTCACTCAGCATGGTAAGCATGTGACAAATACTTAATCATATACTATAGTGGGTTTATTCCTTCCAACGATGGAAGGTACCAAAATTTCATTCTTAAAAGCTATACTCTGCGATGAGAAGAAAGCCTTTAAAAACAATGAAATAAAGTTGATAGATATACCAAACTACCCAGAGATTTCAGTCACTAATCTCTACGAGGATGCGATGAATGATGAAGAGTTGGTTGTTTATCTTCCTACCAAGAAACATCTCTCCAACAAGCTTCCAGAAAGGAGCTTCTTCTTTGGTGTTCTTGGCACTTTAAGAGAGAGTTATCTCAAAGAGATCATTGAAGAAGATCACAAAAAACGCTACTCTATTTCTCCTGAAGATTAAAAGAAGCAAGGCATACTAATAAGTGAGGCCTGGCTCGCTGAGCTTAAGAACCATCCTTACCTCTCTAGTAAGCATTGATTTATTACTTTATAGGGAAATCTGGGACTGGCATATTCCTAATGAAAGAGAATGCAAAGGTTCACAGAGAGAGAAAGTCATAGAAAATATATGAAGTTAGCAAGAGACTTTATAAAGATGTTTAAAAGCCAGATGAAATGAACATAGATGCAGGAGCTGGCACTAAGAGAAGAAATATGGGCCCAGGCAAGCCATAAGAAGAGGAGAAGAAAGAGAAGCCAAATCCCTTTCTGGGTTAATTTAATATGTGAATATATTCATTCGTTTAAATCTAAAACTTATTTATAAACATTCATTCTTCCCTCTCTCGCACAAATTGTTGTCTTATCTATGCTCACTCTCTTACAGCTGCTTCGAATTAAGTCAACTGTATCGATGGGCAAGTCATGCATAAGATGATACAGCAGCAGCTTCTTGTAGTGAGTCTTGATTTAACTCCAGTAGAATTCAATTCCATTAAATTATGAGCTATAAGGAACGTTGTATACAGGAGTTATGTTTAACTCTTCATAAGCTTTCTTAGACTCCTTAGTCTTATGAACTGAGAGGTTATCAACAAACAGGATGATCTCTTGGTTACTATACTTCTCTCTGAGCTTATGTAGGAACTCTATATACTACTCTCGCTTAATAGAGCGAGGGTGAATAACATAACTCTCTAAGCCTGAATCTTCACTTATACCAGCTAATATTGCATGGGTGACTACCTTCACTTTTTAGTCATAAACTTCTATATTATCATACTTCTTATACCAAGACTTATTAATAAAAGTGTTGAAGGTGAATACAGCTTCATCAGCGTGTATGAACTTGATGTTATTAGTAATAGCCCTCTGCATTTAATCATATATATAGTTTAAATTATTACTATAAAATGGCACTGTAAAATCAATCACTCTCTTCACTCTGTTGACAGTCTTGAAAGTAATACCATTTCTTCTATAAATATTGGCTATAGTCTAAGGAGAGATACGCATGTCAGGAAACTTACGATGAAACATCACAGCTCGCTAGTCTAATGGAAAGTGTGCCCAATACTTCAAAGTCTTCGAGTCGCAGAGGTAGTCAATATGGTGCTGTGAGAACTTTTATTTTCTTGCAGGATGCTTTCAAGTGCCTGAATTAAAATGCTAAACAGCTAACATGCAGTGATACCTAACAGTAGAGGCACTCTTGTGTAAGAGCTTTGCTATAGCTGCATAATTCAGTACTGGTTTGACTTAATCTATATTAATACTCGTACCATACCTAAGCTTAAGCAGTAAATCTAAATATTTCTCATCATATATAGACCCTAAATTTCGCTAATTTCTATTTCTCATATTGCAAATTGGCCTAATTTCTCTACTAACCCCAATAAGACCCCAACAATACCCTACAAATCAAAGCACTTATAAACCTCACTAAGGGGTTTTGGGGTTTTGATTCTTAGATAATGATTTTTGGCTATTGTAACATTTATAAAAGCAAAACTACAAGGCATAAAGATTTAGCTCAAAATCCTAATGCATTAGCGTTCTACTGTTATAAATGTAAAAAATTGCTCAAAATCCAAATGCATGTATAATGATTAAGTTCAGAATTGCTTCATTGTTTTCATCAATATTTGCAATTTTTATGCAAATTACTTTGGTATTTGATTTTGATTTTCTAACCAATTTAGATAAATAATTAGAAAATAAAAAAGAGTTAGGTAATAATCATTATTTATTGCTATAATTAAAATGTTTTTATTTTATTTTTATATAAATCTTTTTTCACACATAATATTGGATGATAAACGTATTTGTATATTTAATATCAAAAATTTATTCAAAATAAAATCAAATAACAAGAAATTAAAGCTTTGAATCTGTATTTAATGTATGAAATAAAAGAATTCTCTGATCTGCACTTTAGTCTCATTGATTCCCCAAACTTTATCAGTTGACTATGAATTGGTTCAACAAATTAATTATTAAATGCGGGTTTTTAACTTATTTTACAAGAAAAAATATTAAAATGTTAATTTGATATAAAATTTATGCATATTTGTTTCTTGTTTGAATTATTGACGTAATGCAGATATTTAAAACACAATTATTTAATATATTTGTTTTAAAGATATGTAAATAAAGTCATTTAAAATGTATCTTATTTATATGAACATCTTTCACAGTAAAGCAATAGAAATTTTAAACAGAGCATTTGATAATTACACATTATAAATATCGTCTCTTTAAAAGAACATGTCCAACTATATCTACTTATTAATCCAGTACATACTAAACATCATAAAAGCAGATTTTTTATGCTTCTTGATACTATCACTAAACGTTCTATTCTATTTACAGTTTGTTTTATTATTAGTTGTCCAAATCTCACTTAAATATCACTTAGAACATAAATAATTGATCATTTCTAAGTAAAATAATTACAGTTAATATGAATTTAAATATTGTGAGTACTAAAAGTAACCCACAATTTTTGCTTCTTAAATACTGCACTTAAGAAGAGAGAAAATTAAATATTAAATTCAACACAAATTATCTCTTATCTCTGAATTTTGGATAGTGTAAAGCCTCTTACTTTTTCATGAATTATAGACAATATATTAAAATTTATGTATATAGACTTTTTATAATTCATAAAATATGATAATTATCTAATTAATGCAACAATAAAAAGTTATAAATTACGATAGTAAATTTAAACATTCATTAATTACTGTAAATTAAAGTTTTAATACAGATATATCATATGAAGTTTAGGACTTATCTAATAAACACGATAATGAAACTTAAGCTAACACTAAGTAATGGAATAAAAATACAAAGTTAATAGAGTATATATTCACTCAAACAGAGACAACATTAATGAAGATCAGTTGAATTATAATTAGTTACTCTATCTACTTCATACATACTTACAAATTTATAACTTTGGATAATAGAAATTAATGCTTAATATTTCTAATATGGTTAGCAAAATTTAAACAACTCTGACTTTGCCATTCTAATTTTGAATGATTTTGAAGTTTTGAAACAAATATGAATCTATCTTTTAAACGTCATTACATATTCTATTAAAATTAGCTTAAGAGTCACACATCAATCAGTGTTTAACCATTAAGTACATATTATAGATGAGGCACCTATTTATTAATTAATTATTCACTGAAACTCTAAGATATTCTTTCACCATATAATAATTCACTAATTTCTTGTATTTTATCATTTACTTATTTTAAATAATTCATTTTTAAACTGTTAACTAAACTAATGCATAATTAAATCATGCTTTCAGAATACAATTATTATTTACAAAGAACAATGGAAAAGAATGCTAGACATCATTTTGAAAGTGAAGTTGATCTTAAACTCATTCAGAATAAAATATCTATAGATAGCTTATCGCATTCATATCTTAAATAAGACTTTAATACTTATTCGTAATTATACTAATCTCAAGATAAAATGAACCATTTAAAACATTTAAATTATAAAATTTAAAGTTTAACTTTAAATTAAAGTAAACTATTATAGTTGAGCCAAGCCTATACACTTTCAACAATTATATATTACAAATTACTAAGTTAATATTAATTCAAACCATCACAGTGCGTGTTTCTTTGTTAATTGCTATCATCAAATCCTGCATTTGATCCTTCATCTTCTTTTGGTGCTATATGTATCTTATGGGGCTTTATGATCCAATTATGAAATACGCTCAATATTATGTATCTTCCTCATTGGTGATTTGCCTTTCCTCCGTACACCTCGCTTGCTTAATTCTTCTTCTTGTGTATTTTTTACTTTACACTTGGCACTAAAAACGCTAATTGTTTTTTAATAATTTATCTTGAAACTTTAATTGACATTAAAAACGCTAAAATTTTTAACTGATCTACTAGATTCCATACATGGCTTTAAATCTTGTTTGAGCATTCTTATCCTACTAAGTTTATAATAGGTTTTTTAGCATGATCAAGTACCTCTTTCATCAATCCTTTTCTATAGTTAATGTTTTCAAAGACTGATTAATTAACACTGATGATTATGTTTACGATTAACATGCCTTGACATTATGAAAAAAAAGTATGTGTGGTTGTGAATGAGTCAAATATCATTAATTCTTCAAGCTTTTCAACATCTTGTTGGTTCTCTTGGGTCCATGTTAATGTTTTTTATTTTGTGAAAGATTTCCCAATCTTCTTGAATTTCAAATTCTTTATTTATACTATTATGCAGTCTTTCATATTGAGATCTGCTATGTCTCTTAATAGAAAATTAGTATTTTACTTTGAAATATTTTTCCCTTTTAAAGTAACATCATTTATGTCTATTCCATGTCTTTTTTTTTCCTAATAATTTTAAGCATTACTTTTATTTTATCTTATGTTGAATATTTTCTCATGTATATAACCAATTTGGTAATGTCAGCAATATCATAATTACTTCTTTTAAAGGTTTAATTTATATAATTGCTCTGAAAAATAGTACCCCTTTCTAGAGCTTATCATCTATCAAAATTAATCCTATATACATTTCATATACATCTTGGACTTGTGCTTATTTAAGGAACTCATATATTCTCTCATAAATAATTCCTATGAATATTTTTGCAACTAATGGATGCCTATTTTTTGTTTGATTTAGATTGTTGATTGTTGTTAGTAAGTTCTATTACGCTATTTTCTTTAGTAATTCTTTAATATATATTCTACATATATGAATGCTTTGGTTATTGACATGTTAATTTTACTTAACCCGTTATAGCCAAATTTCAAAAACCATGATTACATCCCTTGAATCGCTTAACTTTGAGAATTCTTATCAATTATAATAGTTTTTTCAAACTCTGATTGCTAATTGGATTTATCTGATTATGATTCTTAATTTGTGTTTTCAGTTGATTGTGTTTATATATGTTGCTTCTCTTTATTACTTTTTATAATTTTGGATGTTTTGATTTTAATTTTAATTCTTAATTTAGGTCACAACTTAATAATAATATTTTATTATTAATCTGACTGTTAAGATTTTCATAACTGCTCTATTTCTTATAATGTAGTCTTTTGTATTACACATAAAGATTTTTTATTTTTTAGATTAAAACTGTTATAATAATATATTAAGTTCTCACTTACATTAATAAGAGTTCCTTTCCTTGATTTTCATTATTTGATAAAAGTTTTATAACTGTGTTCATTAAAATTGGTTGTCAATGTCTTTGGTAACTTTTATGACATCTATATAAACATAAGGTATGAAATGATTTGTTGGCATGTAATAAATCTCTATGTTTTCTTTCATAATTTTTAATATTCCATCCTTCATTTTCTGATTAAAATTTATGCCAATTTAAATATTTAAAAATTATAATAATTTTTAGAGTCCGATACCTACTTTATAAAGTAGGTAACGCGCTACCTACTTTTTAAATGTAGGTAACGCATATATATATAAAATTTAATTATTAATTCATATTACTATTTTAAGTAATTATCCTAATTTTATAACTATATTATCTAAATCATAATTCGCAACTCTTAAAAACAAACATGGACATATTTCATGTCATTTAAGGAATTGGCTAATTCTTTCTTAACTAATTTAAATTTATTTTGACTAATCATTTTTAAATACAATAATTCTATATAGATTTATAATTTTACATAGTGTTTTAAGAATATTGTTCTTAGTGCCCTTTATAATGCCAATTTGTGGATATAAAAATGTTATATGTATGATTAAAGAATTTTAAATGTAAACTAGGGATTCAATTAAAAATCTAAACAGATTTAATAATTGTTGTTTTGTTATTTTTTGAATCATTAATTTAATTTAGTATAATACAAACTTAAATCATGAACTAAGTATAAAAGTCAAAACTTACTTTAGTTGTCGTTTATGAGATCTATTAAAATTAAAAATTAAAAAAAAACTTAAATGATATAATTAATATAATTTCTAATCTTAAAGTTAGTTAAAAAAATGGTTTTTGTTTATAAAACAACTTCAACTTTGTGTTGTGTATAATTATAAATGTGTTATTGAAATTATAATTTTGAACTTGGCTTAATTTATTTTTGTATATAATTAATTAAATTGATATAAAAAAGATGGATTGTTTTAATTACACAATTCAAAGATAAAGTTTTGGCCTATTCTATAAACAATTTAACCATTAGTAATTGCTTTTAGTCTCAATTGCATTGTTTTATTCAATATTTTCTATAATTTATAATATAATGAGTATAAATATATACGGAGTTTAAATATAATCACTTTGATACATCTGATTTACAATAAAAGATGAAAGTAACAGAAACTATTGTTATCAAGTTTCTTTAGTTTCTCACATTGATACATTTTACTCAATAATGATGTTTTATGTTGATTTACTGGATTAAGAAAAACTTATTATAATAAATAGGAATTTCCTTGCCATTATTGATGGATGGAAAAAATTTAAATTTTCTCATTAATACATAAAATGTAATAGGGAAAACTAAATAAATTTAAATTTATTTAAATTATTAGAAAATTTAATTCTTTTGATAAATAATCATAAATATTTCTTTTTTTTTATAATTTGAATAAAAATCACAAATTAAAAAAAAAATAAAATATATATATTATTATTATGTTAGTTTTTTACTCCTCAGACTAATTGGTGGAATCATTAATTATTTAATTATTGGCTTAATTTACTGTTTCAAATATAAGAATATTCCATACTCAGATGGCTTAAAGTTAAATTAAAAAAATTTGTCATAATGGGTAGATAATCAAAAGAATTTATATAATTACATTAATTGAATATAATTAAATATAAATAAATATTAATAAAAATATTTCAAGCAAAATAGCATTTATCATTTCAAAAAAAGATATTCAATAAACATATAAAAAATAGTAAATAATATAATATAATTATAAAAAAAATGATAATCATAAGTTTAAAAAAATGCATAAATATTTTAAAATATAAAATATTAATTATATAAAAAGATTATTGTTAAAATAGAATTGAATTTGGGAAATTTAAAAATAAAAATATAATTCAAAAAGTTAGTATATATAACTGTCACTAACTACAGAGGTATGTAGATCAAATTTAATTCATGACAGTTACCGTTATGTTTATAAGTGTCCCGGCAACTAGAACTACCGATTTGATGTGACTGAGTTAAGCATTCAGGTTTTTCACACATTTGACACCCGAATTACTAAATTCTCCAGTGCATTATAGAGGGATTTGACACTTTTGACAGGTAGATTTAGTATTAGACGACTATCAGATTATTTTATTTAAAAAACACTAAAATAATAAAATAAATAATCAAGTATTTATGGCACTTTTGACACATTATACACTGATAAATCCTGTCAAAATTATGAATGTGAATATTAAATGATATAAAGATAATTTAGAGAGTAGAATATTAAAACTTATGGAGAAGAAATGTTCATATTTAGCTTGACCCTCTTGTAATAACCAGAATCACTTTCAAGAACCATGGATTATAGACATATATACTTTTACGAAGCAGAATACCCATTCGTGCCTGAAAACTCCTCGACAGTCCTATAACAACTTAAGAGCATAAATAAATAGATAAACCACGTGAGTGTGTATTAGGGTACAGACAATCATAAGAATTATATAGAGCTCGAGTGCCGTCCATTCACTTAAGGCCTACATAGAAGTAATTTTAAGCAGGCAAAAGGCAAAGAATCGAAAGTATTAAGCCAGCTGGGGATAAAGATCAAGACCATAGTAGAGAAAAGTATTTGAGAGATTCTACAGCAAAAACCCAACGTGATTCTAGTAGCAGGGGGACAGTATGAATTTTGCAGCAAAATAGGCAAAAGCAAGGACATCGAAGAACAAAAGATCTTCAACTACACTATAATCCAGCAAAACAAAAAGAGAAATGCTTGTAGAATTCACTAATCTCGTCTAGAGTGGGGAGATCTAAGATCTTTCATAATATGTGAAGGTTTTCTTGTACAACCACAATGACATAGTGATGCTCTCGGAGATTGAATCTAAGCCTAGGGCAATATTAAAGCTTCTGAGATGGACGGGGATGATTGAGAGAAAAGCAATACCAATAATAGAGCCACTCAAAACCTACGTCTTAAGATAACAGCAAATTCACACTGACATTCAACCTATAGAACTTAAAAAATTGGAGGATGGTGGGGATGCAAAGGATCTAGATGCTTTATAATAAGTAATTATCACAAGGAACGATACTAAGAAGTGCTGCGTGTGGCTTTATGGCAGTCAAGATACTAGAAAATCCTCAATAGTGAGAATGCTTCAATAAATATTTGTGTGCGGCGTACTAAAGGAGGGCTAATCCCATTTCAAACTTCAAGTTCTACCACAGATCGTGCTAATGGACGAGATGAATGACCAGTATTACTTTCAAAGCGATCGAGTCGCCAAAATTAAAAGACTTCTATAAGAATAGGGGTACTCAACTTAGGCAAAGTATGGAGAAGTAGCATTAGAATATATAGATGCTGCGATAGTAATCAGAACTAACTAAATGCCAATAACGTAGCTTGGAAAGATCGATTAGGAGGCCTTCAAGTCAAGATGCCATTTGATTGATCTAAGCATGGTGCAGAGGCAAGCTAATAAGAAGATGCCATTTATTGAAATAGACCTAGCAATGTACTTCATGACAAGGCTAAAGGAGGAGAATTCAATTTTAGAAAACTTCTAAGAAAAGAAGAAGAACTAAGAAATAAATGCAATCATAGAGAATCTTGAAAAAAGCAAATGAATGACTTTTAATATGGCAGCTTGACTTGTATTTTATCTAAGATTAAAAATAAAATTATCTACTCTCTAAATTATCTTTATATCATTTATCAATCACATTCATAATTTTGACAAGGATTTATCAGTGTATAATGTGTCAAAAGTGTCAAAAATACTTGATTATTTATATAGATAGATAATCGCTAAAGGCAAGTGAAATTAAAAATCTAGAAATTAAAAATTCTAGACTTAATATATAATCTATTTATTACTGCTACTAAATATAATATACCTTAAATTAGTTAGTTAGGTTTAAACATAAGGTTTCTCAAAGATCTTTGCTGGTACACTGAAGACTGCCAGTTCGGTCCCTGACTGCAACTAGGGTGTTCTCAAGGGCGGGATATCCAGCGCCTCCAATGTGATCGGTAGTCTGATTTTTTATTTTGTTTCTGTTGTTGTCCTTGTCGTATGTTTTCCAGATGTCGTCGAAGCACTTTTCAATGATGAAGTTCTGAGTAGTTTTCTTGAATTCGTATGCATCGAAATTCTTGGAGTTGTCGTCATCAGCAATCCACCTAGAAGTTATAGAACTAGGCTCTTCAGCGCAAGCTTCTATTTTTGCAGCAATAGTAGTACTGGCTTGTTTCTGGAGGCCACTTCCCTCGCCCTCAACTATATCAGCTTTCTTTTTTTGTTTTTGGTCCAGCTTCCCTCTTTAGTAGTAATAGTAATAAATAGATTTACTTGATTATTTATTAGATTATTTTAATGTTTTTTAAATAAAATAAATCCGATAGTCGTCTAATACTAAATCTACCTGTCAAAAGTGTCAAATCCCTCTATAATGCACTGGAGAATTTAGTAATTCGGGTGTCAAATGTGTGAAAAACCTGAATGCTCAACTCAGTCACATCAAATCGGTAGTTCTAGTTGCCGGGACACTTATTAACATAACGGATACTGTCATGAATCAAATTTGATTTACAGACCTCTGTAGTTAGTGCCAGTTATATATACTAACTTTTTGAATTATATTTTTATTTTTAAATTTCCCAAATTCAATTCTATTTTAACAATATTATAAATAGATTTATATAGGCGATAAAACAATGATTAAAAAATAATGCTTAAAAAAGAATATGTATTTTTTGTAAAAATAGTTAAATAAAGAATTAATAAATACGAGAACATTTGAAGAAATAATTATACTTATTAAAAATGAAAATATTAAAATTTGGGTATAATCTAATAATATTGTAGAAAAATACATTTGAATTTGGAAAAATAATTATAATTAAATTAAAATAAATTGAAATTCTTGGCAGTTAAGTTTTTTTTGGCCAATTTAAATGATCTTAGGCTTTTTTGATAGAGAATTTAAAATTAGCTGGACTTTATTATTGGAGGTACTATTTTATTGCATCCCTGAAGCGAGATAACTCGACTTTAATTAAACATCTCTAAATTCATTAAATTATGCCCCCACATTAAAGTCGAGTTATCTCGCTTCAGGGATGCAATAAAATAGTACCGCCAATAATAAAGTCCAGCTAATTTTGAATTCTCTATCAAACAAGCCCAAGATCATTTAAATTGGCTAACTTTAACTGCCAAGAATTTCATTTATTTTAATTTAATTATAATTATTTTTCCAAATTCAAATGTATTTCTACAATAATAAATGTAAAAGTATTAATATTATGGTTTTCTGTAATAAATTATGTATATTATTAATTTAGTTACCATAAATATTGGAAAATTTGATTTTATTTTGATTCATAATATAATTTGTCATAAAAATTATACAAAATTATGCTATTATGTTGACATTTTACAAATTTAAAATTGATACTTCTTATTGATTAAATATTTAAAAAGTACAAAAGTTAATTATTAAATATATAATTATGCAGATGCATAGTAAAATCTTGAGGCATTAAAAAAATACAATAATATCTTCTATCATGTATGTTATTAATAATTCTTAAATTATATATAATTATAAATCATTTGTAGAGTATTTAAATCTCCTATACATTTATTCATCAATAATTAAATAATTATAACTCAGTTTACTGAGATTATTACAGTTTATAGTTCATTTACATAGTTTCTATTAATATTTAATATTTAAAACATTGAGACTAATTAACATTTTAGTTAGTAATTTTCTATTACTATAAAACTATAATTGTAAGAATCTATAGTTTAATTTATTAAATTGGCAATTACACTGATTTATTTTAATTTACATCTAACAGTTCACTTAAGTCAGGAAATGTTGCATTGGATGTTAACCCTATTAACTTCTAGCTCTATCGTTTATTTTAATTCTCATTCACTTATTGCTATATTATCATCAGTATTACATAGGAGTTAGCTCATTTAGGATGTACATGGAGAAGCATTCTTGCATTTGGAGGCATACAAGCTAATTATTGAAATATTTCGAACTTAAAAATATATATAGTTGATGAGATATTTATAAGGTGGTGGGGCTTGTAAAAAATAATTAAGATGATATAGGCAGCATTAATCACAAGTAAACATGTTTGATACTAAAGCTTATAATTATGCTTATAGCAATCTCATCGATATTAAAATACAAATTAAATTATTTATATCTGTCACATTTATATATAAATAACATTGTTAAAAGGACAAATGTAATATATAATATTACCCCGATTTTATGGGAAGTATTAAGTCTTGAATTTCTTTATAATTATTAATTTTACAATAAAATATGCTGATCTAGTGGCAAAAATAGTAAAAGAAATATCCATATTAATAAAGAAATTATTTGCTTTTCATAGTTAAAATCAATTTATACATTAACTAAAGAAATGAAAGCAAAATTACAATTTATATTGACATGAATTAAGTTTAAGAGACCCAAATAATACAGAAGAAAAGAAAAAATTTATTTTGTTAATATCAATCATATATACTAAAATAAGTATCTTATATATAAATAAACTATACCAATTAATACTATGCGTAATTATATAGATTATTAATATAAATTATTTTACTTGTTCTAATATTATTGTAATATATATGATAATACTACTTCTGTTACTATTAATACTACTATCACTTGTACCAAAATAACTATTACAATAACTGCTTCTATTACTACTCCTGCTTTACAGAGGCTATTTTATTAGTAGTGCATATTACTTGAATTAAATTTCACTTGCATCTTTGTTTTAACCACAAGGGAGGCTGCTTTAATCTTATGAATATGTTAACCTTTCTGTTAATAATCCTGGTCTTTCTGATTCTTTGTCTTTTATGTTTGATACTTGACAGCTCCAATAGATTTACAATTTAATTTGGTGTAAATTTATGGTATTTACTTTTATCTGGGATGGTAGAATCGAAATAAAAAGATTGACAAATTAGTTTATTATGATATGTTTTTCCTAATATATCGAGTGACTATGTTAAGAATTAGCATTTTCTGATTCATAATCAATTTCTTAGATTTCTACATATATTCTTTGGAACCAATAATAATAATGATTTATAATTTATGGCATCTTACTTAAATACTAAAAAGCCTTATTCAATCTGATAGAGCAAGTCCAGGGTAATAAGTGCAATAACAATATCTTCATTTAATTAAGGTTAAACATCTAAACTCTTATCTATGGTGAGGATATTATTGTTAGTTATAAGTACTAAGTTTAAATCTAGTTAACATTACAAGTATATCTAATGATTATTATTTTGAAACAAACAAATTTATCATAAAATAATAATAAAATGGACATAATAAGTGGTTTAATTTATTATATTGCATTGGTGTTTATAGTATAGTAAAAATTAAATAGATTATCTAAATAATTAATTATCGAAGTGCAAGCTAGTGCCCTGGCCTGTAGATTTATTTGGTTTTTTAAATTCAGTTTTAACTTTAAATGCATTATTTTTATTTAGCTTTAATAATAACTCTCCTAAAAAATACAATTAAGCTGATGAATATTGGAACAATGAGAGAACATAGATATTTTCTATAGATTGGCATTTTATTTCTCATATTAAGTAAATTGAATAATTATATTAATGATTGATATAATTGGACAAATTAGATATGTTCTGACTTCTTATTGAGTTCAAATCAATTTATTAAGAAGAAAGGCGAATCTTTGATGTTTTTAGCTTGAGGTTGCAAGCGCTTTCTTCTATCAACTTATGTATATATTGATTTCTATTCTAAATAATATTCATTAACAATCAAACTACTGATTTTTGCATGAGTGCTTGGCATTCAAAACCCCAAAACCCCTTAATGAGGTTTATAAGTGCTTTGATTTGTAGGGAATTTGTTAGGGGTTGGGGTTATTATAGGTTTTAATGTGAAATTTATAGTAAATGTATTTAATTTAATCACTCAAAATGCACTTTTGGATCATGTGGAGAGGTCTGAAGTTTATCTTACTTAACCACAACTCTATCTGCTCTATTGATATGTCTGATCTTGAGTTTGGTTTTATTATTATTGATTCTGCCATATTTTTTATTGATTGAGATACTTTGGTTTTGTCTATAAACTACTTGATTCTTTACTTAGCATCTTTCTCGCACCTTGTAGAGTAGTAATCGTTACGAGGCATTTCGCACTCTATTATTATTGCTGCTAAGGCCCACACATCCCATTGATAGTCTCCATCTATCCAGTCTTCTCTTTCAGGATAATAGTTCCCATAACACTTCCTAGCCTTAATACTTCTACCCTTAATGCTCTGTTGAAGTCAATAATTGTCACTCTTACAGGTGAGAAGTTTATCATAATATTCTCAGGTTTCAAATCTCTATGAACATAGCCTAATTTATGTAGCTTTTTTATACTTTGTATGGTTTAAGTTGCTATCAAAGCAAGCTACTTATGATTCCTTTGATCAGTAATAAAATCTCTGAGGGTCATTTCATAGAGTGGGAGTCTGAAAGCAACATGATCCTTGGCAAGGAGAACAGCATCTAGCTTGATTAAGTAACTACACTCTTTAAACTTTGCTTGAGTTAGTACTTGATACTCATTTGTGAACTCCATCTAATATTTATCATCACTTAAGAGATAGTTGAAGGGATACACCTTGTATGCATACTGATGATCATGATAACTTTCTTATCAAAGGAGTCTTCTAATATAAGGTAGCTTTAAAGTGAAGTGTCTAGGTCAACTTAGGCAAGAACTGGAATCTTTTTATATTGAATTTTAACCATAATCTTTGTGATTTCAGATGCTAGTAGGTTGCGTGATTTCCTCACATATTCTGATTCGCAAGCTTGTTCGAGCTCTACCATTTTCGAAGATTCTCTTGCTTTTCTTTTGTTAAGTAGCTTCAATTCATCTTCTTTCTTGTGAGCTTTTAAAAGATGCTTCCTTAAATCTCTAGTATGAGCATACTGCTTATGGCACTCGAAGCAATCATACTTTCCGTCGATTTTATCGTGCTTTAAGTATACTGTTGGCTTGGCTTCTCTATGCTCTTTCATATGCCTATACCAACTAGATTTATGAGCGAAGTCTCTCTCACACTTCTCACAAAAGTATACTTCTACTTCTTCAGTTTGTATAGGAATTTCATTAATACCTTTCTCCTCCTCTCTGTCTCCCACACACTTGTTTGCCATTTATTTTCTATTATTAATTTCTATTTTAATAACAGAGACCTCAAGTGATAGCTCTGTAGTTCCTTATGAGAGTTCATCTCACAGCTATCACACTTTTTATTGACGCCAAAGGTAAGTCTCATTTGGTTTGATGGAAGTGTTGTGTTTTTCTTAAAATGTTAGCGCTCATATTTAAATTTGAATTTAAAATTATAAAACTGCCTCTATAACTCAGAGCTTATATGAGAGCTTTCCAAGCCTACAAGTTTCAAGGGAAGTTCTTAGAGTATAAGAGAAGAATTATTAGTATTAAGAGACGATCTAGCTCTAAATATGGGTGAGGAAGTAACCATTTTTACTTTCAATAATAAGTTGATTATAGTACGTGCCGATTTAGGAG
>ARYC01001204.1:0-11963 GCA_000711775.1 Oxytricha trifallax | reverse complement strand
TTTCTGGGTAGTTAGGTATCTCTATCATCCTAATTTCATTAGACTTGAAAGCTTTTTTCTCTTCAGTCAGTAAGGCTTTTAAGATTGAAATTTTGGTTCCCTCCTAAGTCGGCAAGAACAATCCAACTATAATGGATAATTAATCTCACTTAAGAACTTACCTTGCTTTACCAAATATCTATAAAGGTCCTCTTTACTTCGAAATTTTCCTATTAAATCTTGAGATTAAATTCTCTTCATTGCATCATTCATAGACTTCATCTTGCTTCCTCTTTCTAGAAATGTTAATAAAATTTTAAAATTATGGATATCCATTCTAAGTTTATTAAAATCTTACTACTAAATAGGGAGGACCCTATCAAAACCCCAAAACCCCTTAGTGAGGTTTATAAGTGCTTTGATTTGTAGGGTATAGTTGGGGTCTTATTGGGGTTAGTAGAGAAATTAGGTCTATTTACAAAATGAGAAATAGAAATTAGCGAAATTTAGGGTCGATTTATGATGAGAAATATTTAGATTTACTGCTTCAGCTTAGGTATGGTACTAGTATTAATATAGATTAAGTCAAACCAGTATTGAATTATGCAGCTATTGCAAAGCTCTTGCACAAGAGTGCCTCTACTGTTAGGTATCACTGCATGTTAGCTGTTTAGCATTTTAATTCTGGTACTTGAAAGCATCCTGCTAGAAAATAAAAGTTCTCACAGCACCATATTTACTACCTCTGTGACTCTAAGACTTTAAAGTATTGGGCACACTTTCCTCTAGACTAGCGAGCTATAATGTTTCATCGCAAGTTTCCTGATATGCGCATCTCTCCTTAGACTATAGCCAACATTTATAGAAGAAATGGTATTACTTTCAAGACTGTCAACAGAGTGAAGAGAGTGATTTTTTACAGTGCCATTTTATAGTAATAATTTAAACTATATATATGATTAAATGCAGAGAGCTATTGATAATAACATCATATTCATACATGCAGATGAAGCTGTGTTTACTTTCAACACTTTTATTAATAAGTCATGGAATAAGAAGTAAGATAATATAGAAGTTTATGACTAAAAAGTGAAGGTAGTCACCCATGCAATTTTAGCTGGTATAAGTGAAGATTCAGGCTTAGAGAGTTTTGTGATTCACCCTCGCTCTATTAAGCGAGAGTAGTATATAGAGTTCCTACATAAGCTCAGAGAGAAGTATAGCAACCAAGAGATCATCCTGTTTGCTGATAACCTTTCAGTTCATAAGACTAAGGAGTCTAAGAAAGCTTATGAAGACCTAAATATAACTCCTGTTTATAACGTTCCTTATAGTCCTTAATTTAATGGAATAGAATTCTATTGGAGTTAAATCAAGACTCAATACAAGAAGCTGCTGCTGTATCATCTTATGCATGACTTGCCTATCGATACAGTAGATTGATTCAAAGCAGCTGTAAGAGAGTAAGCGTAGATAAGCAACAGTTTGTGCGAGAGAAGGAAGAATGAATGTTTATAAATAAGTTTGAGATTTAAACGAATGAATATATTCACATATTAAATTGGCCAATGAAGGGGTTTGGCTTCTCTTTCTTCTCCTCTTTTTATGGCTTGCTTGGACCCATATTTCTTCTCTTTGTGCCAGCTCCTGCATCTATGAACATTTCTTCTGGCTTTTAGACATCTTTATAAAGTCTTTTGCTCACTTCATAAATAATCTATGACTTTCTCTCTCTGTGAACCTTCGCATGCTCTTTTCATTAGGAATATACCAGTTCCAGGTTTCCCTACAAAGTTATGATTCAAAGCTTACTAGAGAGGAATGGGTGTTTCTTAAGCTCAGCGAGCCAGGTCTTTCTTATTAGTATGCCTTGCTTCTTTTAATCTTCAGGAGAAATAGAGTAGCGTTTTTTGTGAGCTTCTTCAATGATCTCTCCTGAGATAACTCTCTCTTAAAGTGCCAAGAACTCCAAAGAAGAAGCTCCTTTCTGGAAGCTTGTTAGAGAGTTGTTTCTTGGTAGGAGGATAAACTACCAACTCTTCATCTTTCATCGCATCCTCGTAGAGATTAGTGACTGAAATGTCTGGGTAGTTTGGTATATCTATCAACTTTATTTCACTGTTTTTGAAGGCTTTCTTCTCATCGCAGAGTATAGCTTTTAAGAATGAAATTTTGGTACCTTCCATCGTTGGAAGGAATAACCCACTATAGTATATGATTAAGTATATGTCACATGCTTACCATGCTAAGTGAGGTATCGATAGAGATTCCTTGCTTCTAAATCTTGAGATCATTTCTTAAGCTTCAACCCTCTTCATTGCAGTACTTATAGATTCCATCCTTGTTCCTTTTCTTGTTATTGGATTTCAAATTTTAATATATAGAGTTCTGGATCCTACTGTTAAAAATCTTAGTATTAAATATGGGTATCTCATAGGAGGTCAACCTGGTAAGGATACGTGGAGAAAGCTGGCAGAAGCTGTAACAAACTTCAGAGATGGAGCTCCATTTTTATCTATTTAGTTCCATTAAATTAGGACTAAATTTGTTTAAATTTGATTAGTACCGGTACTAAATTCGATTAAATTTAATTGGTACCAATTTAATAGTACCAAAACTTAATTAGTACCTAGTTTTTAACTAATGAGGTTTTAATGGGAAAAGTTTCAAAATGGTTCAAAACCTAATTGGTACCAGTACCAACCTGAATTTATTCTCAGTTGGTACCAAAATAAAAATATTAAGCATAAAATTAGAAAATTTATAGTTATAAACTAAGTATAAATATGATGTCTAACACCTAAGATCAACCATTGTTGTTGCGTGCCAGCTCCTATACAAAGTTAGTATAGCCAGTGAGTTTTTTACTTATTAATAATAGAAATTTAAATTTGATTTTAAAAATGGCGGCTAACTTAAATCGTAAGGCAGTTTCTCTTGGAACAGGCCATTCATTGCTCAACTTTGGCTCCTCCAAGAAACTAGAAGTAATTTATATTGAAAAGGAGGCAGAGCTAAGAGCTCTAGAGTTTGAAGCTGAGGTCTTTAAAATTTAAGTTTAAAACAAGAAGTAGAGTGCTGAGATGGGAGTTTAAACATAAGTTGAATTGGTTGAGGAAGATAAGGAACAGCAACCAATAGAAAAAATTAAAACGTTTTAATGTGAAGACTGCTAAAATTTCTTCTCAACTGAGTCAAGCTTGAAGAGACACATCAAAGAGGTACACTCTGGTAGAGCTAAGATCTACTTCAAGCATGATAAAGTAGATGGTAGATACTAATGCACTAGCTGCACGAAGTCTTATACGCACTCAGCTAAAGTAAAGAGACATATGCAAAAGCATCATTTAAGCGAATTCCTGATTAAAGATGAGGAAACTTAAAAGCTTGTACCTGCTAAAAAAAAATAACTCTCTTGAGTCACAAATAGAACAGTAGGAGAGACTTAAGAGATAGAAGCGGTTGGAGTCAATGAACTAACCAGCAAATGGTATGTATATTGCATGCTTATAAGAGAGAGCAATGTATATACCTGCATTAAATGCAGTCGACATAAGCAGCTGTATTGAAAACTATTTGAATATTGACGTACCTAACAAGGTAAAACTTATAGTTGTTGATGAATTCGCATACAAGATATATCCATTCAAGTATCTCATTAAGAACGAGCAATATTAAAATGAGTTTGCAAATGAATACATAGTATTAAGAGAGGCTTAGAAAAGATAATGCAAGAACTTAGCTAAGCTCGACGAAGTTATACTTGATCATGGTTTTATTGCATTGAGCTCAAGAAGTTTGAAATGACTCTAAGAGAGTATCTCTACCATAATAGATATCCTGATGATTTGAATGAGATACTCACAGATATGACTAAGGGTATGAAGGAGCTCCATGATCTAGGGTATGTTCATAGAGATTTGAAGCCAGAAAATGTAATGCTGAATCTCTGCTCTTTAGAAGTAGTAGTCATAGATTTCAACAGAGCAATAAGACAAGAGATAGTGACTTTAGCTAAGGTTTTAGGCACTCCAGGATACTTCCCTATAAGAGAGAAATGGACTAATGGCTCTGTATTATGGGATGTTTGGGCGGTAGCTGCAATTATCTTAGAGTGCGATATGGAAAGTATGTCATACTTTGGAAGAAAACATGAGAAATAATCAATAAGTTTGGCTGCTAAACATATTAAGCAAGATGAAATATGCAATGAAATTAAGAAGATAGTTGAGATGGTCATCGTAAAAGCTCCAGCATATTCACGATAAACATTGGATGATATACTAGAACAACTACAGACTGCTAAATTCAAGAGGTATCACAAAGATAAGCAGATAAAATTTGTTTGAATTAAGTACAGTAATACTCATTAAACATTCATTAAATTCATGTAAAACCTGCGTTTTCTCTACTAACCCCAATAAGACCCCAACTATACCCTACAAAATCAAAGCACTTATAAACCTCACTAAGGGTTTTGGGGTTTGTGGAGGTCAACCTTGAAAAGATATGCGGAGAAGCATTGAAAAACTTGCTCCAAGTTTTACTGATTGATTTCCATTTTTTTCAAACTATCTCCATTAAATTGCTCCTAATAATGTTTAATTATTTTAGGAGGTCCTCCAAATTAAGTTCAAACTTTATTAGGATTTAAATTTTAAGGTTAAAACTTAAAAAGGAGAATATTAAATTTAAATATGCTTAATAACTTTACCTCAAAATTAAGTTCAAACTTGATTTGGATGACCTTCTAGAGAAACAAATTTCATTAGGAGTATTTTAATTTACTAAATGTATAAATTCTCATTAAATATGTTAACTTACAGTCTTTTATGGTTAGTTTATTTTCTTACCTCCCAGCAAAGAAACTACCAGAGTTCAAACCCCAAAACCCCTTAGTGAGGTTTATAAGTGCTTTGATTAGTAGGGTAAAGTTGGGGTTTTATTAGGGTTTGTAGAGAAATTAGGCCAGTTTGCAAAATGAGAAATAGAAATTAGCGATTTTTGGGGTCTATTTATGATGAGAAGTATTTAGATTTACTGCTTAAGCTTAGGTATGGTGCGAGTATTAATATAGACTAACTCAAACCAGTGATGAATTATTGTGCGATTGCAAAGCTATTGTGTAAGAGTGCTTCGACTGTAAGGTATCACTGCTAGTTAGCTGTTTAGCATTTCAATTCTGGTTCCTGATAACATCCTGTAAGAAAATAAAAGTTCTCTTAGCAGCATATTGAATATCTCTGCGATTCTAAGACTCTTAAGTATTGGGCACATTTCCCACTTGACTAGCGAGCTGTGATGTTTCATCGCAAGTTTCCTGACATGCGTATCTCACCATAGACTATTGCAAATATTTATTGAAGGAATGGTATTACTTCAAGACTGTCAATAGAGTGAAGAGAGTGATTGACTTTACTCTGCCATTTTATAGTAATAATTTAAACTATATATATGATTAAATGCAGAGGTCTGTTGATAATAACGTCAAGTTCATACACGCTGATGAAGCTGTGTTTACGTTCAACACCTTTATTAATAAGTCTTGGTACAAGAAGTACGATAATATAGAAGTGTATGACTAAAAGGTTAAGGTTGTCACTCACGCAATTTTGGCGTATCAGTGAAGATTCAGGCTTAGAAACTTATGTTATTCATCCTCGCTCTATTAAGCGAGAGCAGTATATAGAGTTCTTACATAAGCTAAGAGATAAGTACAACGATCAAGAGATCATCCTTTTTGTTGATAACCTCTCAGTTCATAAGACTAAGGAATCTAAGAAAGCTTATGAAGAGTTGAAGATAACTCCTGTGTATAACGTTCCTTACAGTCCTCAATTTAATGGAATCGAATTCTATTGGAGTTAGATTAAGACTCACTACAAGAAACTCTTGCTGTATCACCTAATGCATGATCTACCAATCGACATAGTAGACTTAATACAGAGTAGTTGCAAGAGAGTGGGTAAAGACTAGACTACGATATGTGCAAGGAAAGGAAGAATGAATGTTTATTAATAAGTGTTAGACTTAAATGAATGAATTATTTCATATATTAAACGAACTCTTAAATGGATTCGGCTTCTCTTTCTTTTCTTCCTCTGGTGCTTTACTAGGACCCATGTTTCTTCTCTTTGTACCAGTACCAGCATCTATGTTCATTTCATCAGACTTTTTAACTTCATTATAAAGTCTTTTGCTAACTTAATGGATGGTTTGAGACTTTCTCTTTCTGTGAACCTTTGCATTCTCTTTCATTAGAAATATACCAGTTCCAGGTTTCCCTAAAAAGTTATAAATCAAAGCTTACTAGAGAGATAAGGATGCTTCTTAAGCTCTGCTAGCACGTCTCGCTTATTAGTATTCCTTGCTTCTTTTAATCTTCAGGAGAAATAGAGTAGCGTTTCTTATGAGTTTCTTCTATAATTTCTCTCAAATAATCTTCTTTGATTGTACCAAGAACACTAAAGAAGAAGTTTCTTTCAGGTAATTTATTTGAGAGTTGCTTCTTGCTAGGAAGGTAAATAACTTCTTCCTCATCTTTCATTGCATCCTCGTAGAGATTTGTGACTGAAATCTCTGGGTAGTTAGGTATTTCAATCAGTTTGATTTCTTTGTTTTTAAAAGCTTTCTTCTCCTCGCAGAGTATTGCTTTTAAGAATGATATTTTAGTACCTTCCATCGTTGGAAGGAATAGACCAACTGTATACATCGTTGATTAACATCAATTTATTTTACCATGCTAAGTAAGGTATCGATAGAGATCCTCCTTGCTTCTGAATCTTGATATCATTTCTTGAGCCAACCCTTTTCATTTGTTCATTGAATGATTCCATCTTTGTTCCTCTTCCTATTAATGAATTTCAAGTTTTAATTTATAGACTTCTGGATCCTATCCTTTAAAATCTTACTATTAAATGTGGTTTTCTTATAGTAGGTCAACCCTGTAAAGATACGTGGAGAAGGTTCGCAGAAGCTGTAACAAACTTCAGAGATGGAGCTCCATTTTTATCAATTTAGTTCCATTAAATTAGTACTAAATTTGTTTAAATTTAATTAGTACCGGTACTAAATTCGTTTAAGTTTAATTGGTACCAATTTTATAGTACCAAAACTTAATTAGTCCCTAGTTTTAATGCAGTGAGGTTTTAATGGAAAAGTTCCAATCTGGTTCAAAATTTAATTGGTACCAGTACCAACCTGAACTTTATCTGAGTTGGTACCAGAATCAAAATTATTAAGGCAAAATTACAAAAATTATAGTTATAAACTGAGTATAAATATGAAGTCTTAGAGCTGAGATCAAACCATCATTAATGCTGTAGCAACTCCTATTTAGTCCAGCTATAGTATAGAGGTTTTAAGAGCTTTATAATAGAAATTTAAATTTGAATTTAAACATGGCGGTCAACTTAAATCGTAGAGCGGCACTTTTAGGAGCAGCTCAATCATAGCTCAACTTTGGTTCAAATAATAAACCAGAAGTTATATATATTGAGAGGGAGGCAGAGCTAAGAGCTCTTGAATTTGAAGCACAGGTTTTAATTATATAGGTTTAAAACATGAAAGAGAAAGCTGAAATAGAAGTTTAAACATCAATAAAAGATGTTGAGGAAGAAATGGAACAGCTTCAGATTTAAAGGATTAAAACTTTTGAATGCTAAGACTGCTAAAACTTTTTCTCTACTGATTCCAGTTTGAAGAGACATATGAAAGAGGTTCATTCTGGGAAAGCTAAGGTGTATTTTAAGCATGATAAGGTGGATGGCAGGTACTAGTGCACGACTTGTGAGTAGTCTTATACTCACTCAGCTAAAGTTAAGAAACATATGCAGTAGCATCACCTAAGTGAGTTCTTGATTTAAGATAAAGAGACTTAGAAATTAGTGCCCGCTAAAAGAAAATCTATTAATCTTGAGACTTAAAAAGAACAACAGGAGAAGCTCAAGAGGCAGAAGCGAATAGAATTAATGAATCAACCTGCTGGTAATGTCTTTTTAGCATGCTTTTAAGAGAGAGCCATGTATATTCCTGCACTAAATTCAGTAGACCTTAGCAGTTGTATTGAAAACTACTTACATATTAACGTACCTGCTAAAGCAAAACTCATAGTGGTTGATGACTATGCCTACAAGGTATATCCTTTCAGCTATCTCCTTAAAAACGAGCAGTATCAAAATGAGTTTGCTAACGAATATATTGTACTTAGAGAGGCTTAGATAAAAGATTGCAAGAATTTGCTCAAGCTAGATGGTGTTATTTTAGGGTTTGGTTTCATCGCACTAAGGCTAAAAAAGTTTGAAATGACTCTCCGAGATTATCTATATTAAAACAGATACCTAGATGACTTGAATGATATTCTATCTAATATGATAAAGGGTGTTTAGAACTTCACGAGCTTGGATACGTTCATAGAGATTTGAAGCCTGAAAATGTTATGCTAAACCTTTGCCTTTTAGAAGTAGTTGTAATCGATTTTAATAGGGCCTTATGATAAGAGATTGTAACCTTAGCAAAGGTTGTTGGTACTCCAGGTTACTTCCCAATCAGAGAGAAATGGACTAATGGGTCTATTTAGTGGGATGTTTGGGCAGTAGCTGCAATAATTTTAGAGTGCGATATGGAGAGCATGACTTACATTAATACAAAATATGAAAAATAATCAACAAATCTAGCTGAGAAGCACATAAACAAGATGATGTATGCTAAGAAATAAAGAAGATTGTAGAGAAGATAATAGTAAGGGCTCCAGCATATCCAAGACAATCCTTAGACGATATGCTCGAACCACTAAATAAAGCGAGATTCAAGAGATACAACAAAGACAAGCAAGTAAAATTCGTGTGATATAATTAAACTAATACTCCTTAAATACATATTAAAGTCTCATTAAACTTGCGTTTTCTTTACTAACCCTAATAAAACCCCAACTTTACCCTACTAATCAAAGCACTTATAAACCTCACTAAGGGGTTTTGGGGTTTTGATTCTGGTCAATCACTCTCTTAATGCATTGACTGTCTTGTAAGATATTCTGTTATTTTTATATATGTTAGCTATCGATTATGCAGATATGTGAAGCTCAGGAAATTGGCGTTGAAACATCACAGCCCTCTAGGCTAGAGAGAAATGAGCCCAGTATTTAAGATTCTTATCATTATAAGATGTTCAATATGATGCTGCTAATATTTTAGAGGTCTTTTAGGCTTAGAATTAAGCTGCTATCTCTTTAAATTCAATGCTAATAGACAGTGAGACCTCACAGTTGCAGGAGATTTATGAAGCAGCCTTGCTATTGATGTATAATTAAGAATAGGTCTGAGTTGATCACCATATTAATCACATCCATAACGCAACTTAAACAATAAATCTATATACTCACTGTCATATACTGACACCAAACCTCGCATATAATCACTTAAAATAATAATATTTAAACAATTAAACCCCTACATAAACCCTATTAAAATCCTAATAAAGAATGCACTAATAGTCTACTTTTATCAATCAAAAACTCAATCAAACTACTGAAAGGGTATAGGGGTTTTTATTGATAAATAATTTATACATTAAATATGATCAAATGCAGAGAGCTATAACTGATAACATAAAGTAAACTCTGATTAAACTGTGTTTACCTTCAACTTCTTTATTAATAAGACATGGGACAAGAATTATGATAACGTAGATGATTTTGACTAAAATTTAAAGGTTGTCAACCAAGCAATTTAAGCACCTATTAATGAAGATTCAGGCTAAAAAAGTTATGTGATTCATCCTAGCTCTATTATGCTGAGTAGTATATAAAGTCCTAAAATAAGCTAAGTTATAATTACTACATCTAGAGATTATTATTCTCGTAAAAATCTTTTAAGTTCATTAGACAAGGAGTCATAGAAAGTGTATGAAGAATTATCCATAACTCCTCTAAATAACGTTCCCTACAGCCCACAGTTAAATGTGAACAAAATCTATTTGAGTTAACTTAATACTATTTACAAGAAACTGCTGTTGAATTAACTATTGATACAGTAGATTTAATTCAGAGCAGCAGTATGTAATAGATGAATGTTTAAAAATAAATTACAGATTTAATTAGGGAATAATATCACAAATTAATATAAACCTTTGAAAATATAGTTTGACTACTTTATCTTAACTAGGACTCATAATTCTTCTCTCACAGTCATCGTACCAGCGCCATGTTTCTCTTAAAATTATGAATCAACGATTTCTATAGGCATGGATGCTTTGTATGCTTCAAAACCAAGCCAGATTTTCCTTATATTTAAGCAAATATTTTCAAATCTTCTGGATAAATAAAGTTGCTTTTCTTGTGAGGTTCTTTCAATTATTTTTGAGATAATTCTCTCTCTTATAGTACCAATTACACCAAAGAAAAATTTACTCTCTAGAAGCTTAATAGAAGTTGCTTCTTGAAATTGAGGTAAAATAACAATTTTTCATAAATTGTAACACTCATAAACTTTATCTTAGTTACTCCTTCTAGTACTAAAAAATTTTAATTTATATTCCTATATGTTCTTATAGATAAAATTTACTATTTAATATAAAATATGGCATCTTTTAAAAATAGAGACATGATAATATATGTGGAGATAGAAAGCATAAGCTGTAACACAACTTTGGAGATGGACAATCATTTTAACAATTAAGTTAAATTAATTTAGCTCTAAATTTTTATTAATTTAATTATTAATTATAATAAATCCGATATTTGATATTACATTATTCAAGGGATACAACATAGTAAAACATATAATATTTATTATATTATTGTAAACTAATATTTATTAATATCTATTGATCTCAGTAAATCATTCGTTTTATTTAACAATTCGTTTAAATCCAAAACTATACCCTTATTATAAAATCACTAAAAATAATAAATGGATTAAAGATTTTAAATGTGGATGGATTTCTAATAAAACAGTGGTCTGGGAGGGAATTTGTTTTCACTCGAATGTAGACATCTTCAGAGTTATTTTCTAACGAGCAAGTCACCCTTAGTTTTCTGCTCCATGAGCAACTGCTAGTGAGCACACCAGTCTATTTACACTCAAAACCCCAAAACCCCTTAATGAGGTTTATATATAAGTGCTTTGATTTGTAGGGAATTTGTTAGGGGTTGGGGTTATTAATTAAATGCGAGACAAAAATAGCAAGCTTTTGGGGTCTATTTATGATGAAGAGTATATAGATTTAGTGTTTAAACTGCGATATGGATGTGATATATACAGTGAATAAGTATAACCAGTACTGAACTATAAGTCTATTGCACTGCTCTTAAAGCGAAGTCCATCACTGTTCGATCCCACTGTCTTATAGCAGTATAACTAAAGCAATAATAGCTGAATTCTATGCCTAAGAGGAAGTCAAAGTTTCTATAAAAGCATATTGACTATCTTATTAATGATAAAACTTTGAAGTATTGGGCTCACTTCTCTATCGACTAACGAGCTACTATGTTTCACCGCCAGTTCCCTGAGTTGAAGATCACTGCATAGTCTGTTGCAAACATTTATAAACGAAATGGTATATCTTACAAAGGTGTTAATCGTATCAAGAGAGTGATTGATTTCACTCTGCCATTTTGCAACAATAACTTAAATTATATTTAAAATTAAATGCAGAGAGCCTAATAGAGTAATATTAAGTTTATTCATGCTGACGAGGCTGTGTTTACCTTCAACACTTTCAATCTAGAAGTCTTGGTATAAGAGGCATAGTAATATAGAAGTATATGACTAGAAATTCAAGGTATAAACAATGAAATGGCAATTCTTGGAGGTATTAGCGAGGATGCTGGTTTTGAAACTTATGTTATTCATCCTCGCTCTATTAAAACAGTGCAGTATATTAAGTTCTTAGAGCAGCTGAGAGAGAAGTACCCTGAATAAGAGATTATACTGTTTGTTGATTATCTTTCTGTTCATAAGACCAAAGAAACAAGGAAGAGTTAT
>ARYC01001203.1:0-20733 GCA_000711775.1 Oxytricha trifallax | reverse complement strand
TGGATAGTCATCTTCAATCTTCTTAGAGACAGCATTAAATGATACTATACCATCAATGATAGTGTTGAAAACTTTGACACCATTGTAATAGATCTAGTAGTTAGCGTGATCTGTTTGACCATCAATATGATCTTCGATATCTTTACAGTAGTTATTGGCAGGTTGAACCATTTCAGCAGATGTTTATAAGTTCACATCAATAGCAATTGGTGCAATTGTAGCTGTTTTGTCTGGCTTATATACAGGTGTATTCTTAGCAACTAAAAGCTTGAGCACAGTGACTGCTCCGTCAGCATGGCCATCATTGGGAGTACAACTGAATGTATATTCTTTAGCATCATCGTTTGTTACAGATTTTGCAGTTTTTGTTTAAAAGCTCTCCATTGTCCCTGTTGTTTGCTAAGTAATTGTCACTTAACTCTAAGTGTTATCGTCCAAGGCGCAAGGAATTGTTATTTTATCTGATAGATTATTGTCTGCATCTGTCCACAATGATGACTTGATATCGATAAAATCGTTCTTTTAGTTTTAGTTAGCTTCCCATGATGTGGAGAAGAATAAGGGATTAAGATGATTTGATAACTGGCACACGTTTCAAATTGTTGACGTTGAGCTTGATTGTATAGGTATTGGATTTAGTTAATAATATGTTATGTGAAAGCTCAATGTAGATGGTAAGTTGGTTGGAGGCATTCAACAGCATTAAAGTTGAATCTTGAATGATAGGTAGAGCAAGTATCATCAGTGATCTCAGATTAGTGCATGAATTGATAGGCAGCGATAGTAAATGCAAGACAAACTCCTCAGATATGTGAACTACTCTTCGTCACCGCCATTTAAACTGATATCTGTTTATTTTTAATATATAATATACTAATTAATCTCAAAGTGTGATTTATATGATTTCGATTAATTTTAAAATAATAACTTAACAGGCAGAAGTTTATAATGGTAGAATAATCTAAAAATTAACACTTTTGGCATCGATAAGCATGTCTCCCTATTATTGGATGTATAATCTGAGAATCCTTATGATTAAGCTGAATTTTGTTATAAAAATGATTTTCAACTAATTTTGATGGATGAATATGATTCTACTATATGTTTTTATTGAAAGAAGCCTGCGGAAGATCCAACACTTTATGTTGGTTCTTGCTTTCAATAAAAACATATAGTAGAATCATATTCATCCATCAAAATTAGTTGAAAATCATTTTTATAACAAAATTCAGCTTAATCATAAGGATTCTCAGATTATACAATCCAATTATAGGGAGGCATGCTTATCGATGCCAAAAGTGTTAATTTTTAGATTATTTTACCATTATAAGCCTCTGCCTGTTAAGTTATTATTTTAAAATTAATCGAAATCATATAAATCAGACTTTGAGATTAATTAGTATATTATATATTAAAAATAAACAGATATCAGTTTAAATGGCGGTGACGAAGAGTAGTTCACATATCTGAGGAGTTTGTCTTGCATTACTATCGCTGCCTATCAATTCATGCACTAATCTGAGATCACTGTGATACTTGCTCTACCTATCATTCAAGATTCAACTTTAATGTTGTTGAATGCCCTCCAACCAACTTACCATCTACATTGAGCTTTCACATAACATATTATTAACTAAATCCAATACCTATAAAATCAAGCTCAACGTCAACAATTTGAAACGTGTACCAGTTATCAAATCATCTTAATCCCTTATTCTTCTCCACATCATGGGAAGCTAACTAAAATTAAAAGAACGATTTTATCGATATCAAGTCATCATGGTGGACAGATGCAGACAATAATCTATCAGATAAAATAACAATTTCTTGCGCCTTGGACGATAACACTTAGAGTTAAGTGACAATTACTTATCAAACAACAGGGACAATGGAGAGCTATTAAACAAAAACTGCAAATTTGTAACAAACGATGATGCTAAAGAATATACATTCAGTTGTACTCCCAATGATGGCCATGCTGACGGAGCAGTCACTGTGCTCAAGCTTTTAGTTGCTAAGAATACACCTGTATATAAGCCAGACAAAACAGCTACAATTGCACCAATTGCTATTGATGTGAACTTATAAACATCTGCTGAAATGGTTCAACCTGCCAATAACTACTGTAAAGATATCGAAGATCATATTGATGGTCAAACAGATCACGCTAACTACTAGATCTATTACAATGGTGTCAAAGTTTTCAACACTATCATTGATGGTATAGTATCATTTAATGCTGTCTCTAAGAAGATTGAAGATGACTATCCACGACATACCATGCACCTAAAGGATGAAATCGAGTTCTTAAATAACTGTCAGTGACTAATTCGCAAACTATTAATAATCCCTTCCCTAATACATTCACAACCTAATCTCTTGCACTATACTCTTTCATCTAATTCACTCTTCTTTATACTTTGTGATTGCACTCTCCTCGATGACTAAATAATGCAGTAATCGATTTCAATATTCATATGTACTTATATCAGGCATAAATTTGTATTATTATGGGGTTTTATCAAATTTTGGGTTTTAAGGTTGTATGGCTCCACCCTCAGGTTGTATGGTTCTAGGAAGATATCCTGAAGATATCTCAAATTCTATTAAAAATTTAGAAAAATTTCTAATAACTCTGAGTACACTAAGATTCAGAGCACTTCATGCATTAGTATATAGTACTATAGCAACAATGAACAATGATAAAACATGCTAATTCGATGTGTATGGGTAATATAAGAGACCAAACTTGAAAAATTCTTAGTATTTCTAGTTGTTTATAACAGCTTTCAAAGCACCAGTTTGAGTCTCTAACTTCAAACATCGATTTTTGCCTAAGGGCTCTGACTTCAACTCTAATGATGTTTTCGATGCCTCTGAGATGTTTATGATGATTTGGATGATTTTGGGATGGATAGGTGAGAGTTGGGTAAGTCAAGTGTATTGGACTTAAGTTTGAGAATAGGCCTAAATTTCAAAGCTATGCTACAGTTAAGAAGTCAAAACTACTCTAATGTAAAACCTGCATTTTCTTACCACTTTATCACAATACCACCATACCCTCTCCAATCAATGCAATTAGGTATAGCAACATCGTATATAAGTGATTGAGCTCAAATTGAGGTGGTATATATGAATTTGAGATGCTAGGTTTTATGAATCCACTTTAAGGTTGTATGGTTCCAGATGAAGATATCCTGAAGATATCTCAAGGTTGTATGGTTCCACCCCTTAGGTTGTATGGTTCCAGGAAGATATCCTGAATATATCTCATAAAATCATGTACCAGTGTATAGATATTCGCTAAGTATGTATAGGTTCAATTAGAAGTACTAAAGCTGCTTATTCAAACTATATGCAAGAATCAACCTAAAGTTGTATGGATCCAGGTTGCATGGCTCCGGCTGTATGACTCCAGGTTGTATGGTTCCAAAAATGCCCTATTTAAGCCAGTGAATTTCATAATTCATTATCACATTAAAAATTTCGCAAATTGGCCCGAAAATTAAACTTTTGCTCCTGACTTTCTGCTGCCCTAACTTTAGACTCCTCCCTATATTTTATACTCCCCATCATTTTAACATGCTCCTTCTACTCGGGAGCATTAGGGTCAACCGCAGCCTATGGTTGGATACCCTCCATTTAAGAGTAAAAGTTGCCTTTCATTAAAGCTTTTAGAAACCTCTCTGATTTTAGGGTTTTTAAACTTTTAGCTTTCAACTACTAACAGTTTTGCAAAGTTTAATTAATCGACTGTGAATCTATAAATAAAACTAAAATCTCTATTGAATCATAAAGTATTATGTCAATACAGCCTATAGCTGGAAAACCTTGTGTATTTAAGAGTTTTAGAAATCTGAGGCTATCAATATGATTTTAAAAAACTTCCCTAATTATTTTGAAGTGTCTTTATTCTATGATTTTATAGAATCAGAGAGTAATCTTATATAATCAATAGCAAAATGCTCTACCTACTATGAGAGTTTATATACTGACCAACGTGTGATTAATCAATCTGAAGTTGAAATTACTAAGAAATCTACTATTGAAGTTTATTTTGGAGATTGATTAAAATCTAGAGATTATCTTTTAATTATTATCAAAACTTCCCTAAAGTTAGAACCGAATATTTAAATTAGTAGAAACCCTACTTAAGCGAGGCAGTTTATAATTAAATTTATGAAATGTTCTCCAGTTGATTAAATAGACTTGTCTTAAATCAACAGATCGTAGGCTGCGATTCAAGAGGATATTGGAATCCTAGAATCAAGCCGCTGATCCTTCCCTTGGTGGGTATTGAGACACCATTGGAGGCGGTATTCTTCCCAACTTCTAAGTTTGATGTATTGGAACTCATTCTTACGTTGGGTACAGAAGAATACTGAGGAGAATTAATCATCAAAACATTTTTCTTAATCTTTTTATAGGAATCAATTGACAGGTCAGCGCAAGAATCAACATATGGGAACTCAGCAACTTAAGTAAGATCATTAGCTTTCTTTATTTTAATTAATCTTCTTTTTTAATCTTTTTACAGGTAATTAATGGAATAAAACGATAATTTAAATCGGGGAGCTCTCATGATTAATAGTATTACATTATCAATATCAGGTTTTAAGTCATTGTTCAAGTCACTAAAAACAATCAAATTCATTTAGCTGTGTTAGGGTGTTAGGGTTAGTGTTAGATTTTAGTTTATACAGCTGTATTATTCCGACTTTTGCTTGATTTTATTTTTTACTTTATTTTTGATGGAAAATGTTTCTTTTTCAAGTATTTTGATAATACTCATTATGATGACTATTAGGTTAAGTTAAGGAGTGGAAGTATGGAGTTATGATTTTAAATCATAAACTTTGCTTATTACACTTAGTCGATAGACTAGAGAGGTTCTGCGATAAAGATGTGTTTAGATTTAAATTAATTATAAACTTAATCAAAGCTTTTATAAATCACTCTTTTGGTGTAATTAGCTTTAAGGTCAACTTAAGTTTTTAGTTTTAGTTTAATTTAACTTAAATTAGCGTTTAGGGAATCATAGTTTAATTGCTTAGGTTATTTAGTAAAATTTTGTATTATCGATAGTGTAAATATACCATCACAGTTTAATCACTCTAAATTATTTCACTCAATCTTTTAATTTTTATATCAAACTGAGAAACTGACTGCACCAACAAATTCTTAGGGCTCTGGCATTACATGCGATGTCAACTGCTTCCTCATTTCTTCATCATACTTATTCACAGTCTTTCTGTATTCTCCCTTGATTTAGCTATAAATTGCGCGTAAGCGATAGTTTGAATAGTATAATAGTATTGCTTACTCTACCTGTATAAGACTATCGTTATCAAAGCTGAAGAACCAACCGTCAAAAGGATCGTCAGGATCAAGATGAATATACTATTAGTGCATGTGTGGATCCTCCTTCTTTAATGGGTATATCCATACGTTGTGATAGCCACACCACTTATAGGTTACCACCGCAATTGGTTCACTCGGAGCAACCTCCAGAAGTACTACGTTTGAAAATCCACTTTGAGGATCCACCTGAAACTTGAAAGTTCGCTTGAAGCGTTCATCGATCACCTATACTTGAGGAATGGGTTAACTTTGATGAGTTGCTCACCTTGTAAATCTCCACGATGTATCCACCAGGTGCATGAGCAGAGTGCTTGAAGGTGAAGCAGTGCTGCTTCGTAAGTTTGATTGACTTCATTCTTAAGTTTTATTATAGAATTATATGATTATTACTTAATAATAAATATAAAGAACTTGTTTAAGTATTAAAGACTATATATTTTACTGATAAGACTACGCTTCGTTAATACTTGAAGATCAAACCATACTACTCCTAGTTGTGAACATCCACTGAGTTGATCAACCAAGCTCTTAAGCTTAAGCAGGCCTATACCTAAAGTTCATGACTTCTATCACAAATCGGATAAGTTCTTAGTTGTCTCCCTTGTACAGGCCCGCCAACCTGAATTGTTCTGATGGTGTGAAAGGCAAGTTGGATGCCGAACACGATTCTGTACTACTCCAGCGATTCATCCATTATTTGAAGGACTTGAGTAAGAGAGATCATATCCTGTTTTGTTAATCATCTTTTGAGCAATCATTCTCAAATATTAAAGCATGTACTTTTGCTAACTGCGCCACATCTGCGACACTTTTAGACGTATCAGCCGGGTATGCAATATGAAATACAGTAGAAGATTGCGCACAGACATTATATACGATTGACTTGATTTTACCAGTCATGTGGACACAAAGGAGGAGCAGCTACTGGAGGTGGAGCTGGAGCATATTGTTGTTGCTACTCTGATGCATCTTAAGCTTTAATTACTAATGCTATTCAGTTGGGCAACTGCCTTTACTATGCCTCGAATGGATTCTATCATTACTATAGCTACTCTTGCCATATTTTGGTCATTATTAATATTGATTATTATATTTATATCTCAATAAGAGATTACACTAATACTAATAGTTATTATATTAAATTTTAAATATATTAAATATGAAAACAACCAAGAAATCATAAAATTCAAGCAATCACTCTGAAATGCATTCGCAGTCTTAGTAAGAATAATCGCTCACCTCAATCGTCAGCGACGATCATCTTAGCCAGCACTCCTTTGAAAGCATTAAGTAGAGTTGAGTCAAGATTCATGACAAGCAAATCATAAAGTGGGGACCTGTAATTTTGGGGAAGAATTTCGTTCAAGTGGTTGCACCAGCTAAGTATTCGTATAATACGGGAGGTCTCCTCAACTCTGGTGAAGTTCCTCCTCAAGTAGATTCTTTATAAGGAGGTTTGATCATAAAGATGCCATTGGAAGGTATAGATTCTTACTTAAAGGACGTGATTGATATCAAGAGTATGTATGACGATGATTCATTGTGTCAATTTCTGGAGCAGTTCTTGAGTCAATTTCGCAATTCAAAGCAGGTTAGTCAAATAAATTAAGATTTAAGAATCATTCTAATATAATGCTAATTTAGAAACCCCAGTCGATTTAAGAAGGATAGCCAGTGCAGTTGATATAAACAGGTTTACTCTCTCTTTTAAAGAATAGAATGTAGCTAAACCATGGATTACCGAAGGATTGTAATCCATACCTAAAACCTTGAGAAGCAAAGCTTGCCCATAAACGATTAGAGATAGTAAGAATGTATATGGAAGATTAGTTGAAGCCAAAGTAAATTTCTAAGAAGTTGCGAGTGACAGCAGAGTTTGTATCAAGAACTGTTGAGAAGTTTAAGCATGAGTTGAAAACCAAAGTATTGCATCCTTAAGAACCAAAAAAATCTGGCAAGAGGAGGGAGAGAGATAATGAGCAGCTGGTTGCTGCTGTTGGTGAATGCATTGAAGAGGTTGGGATTTATCAGTGCACTGGAAGAAATATTCAAAATCGATTGCAAGAAATGAAGACAAGCTCGCCATCAAAGTATCCATTCAAAGTGCCTTGCATCTCAACGATTCACAAAATTCTCAAGGAGCAGTTTCATCTGAAGTTTGGCAAGACAGAGGCAGCGAATGTCAAATATAGAAATCCTGCTTATAACAGCAAGCGCTTATGGGTGAGTCGACTGCTATCATAGTTTCTAAGAGAGGATGCAGTAATTATATCAGTGGATGAAAGCAACTTCAGGTCTGACTACTTGCCTCCTAAGCAGTGGGCACTAAATTAGAATAGTATACTGGGTAAGAGGAAGAATAACAAAACCAGAGTGATTGCAGCCAAGAAGCACAGTAGAATCATAGCTGGTGATAAAGAGTTGCAGTATGGAGGGATGCTGCTTGGAAAGCAGTAGGATCATTTATACTTTTCAGAATCATCGAAAGAGTTGGATGCAATCTCATTTATAAAATCCACTCTTCAACCAGCTTAAATTAGTTCATAAAATATTGGACTACAAGATGCTAAAAAACTTACATAAGCAAGCATCCAGCCTTAAACAAGTAAATTAAAGCCAAAGTCGATTTCGAAGCCCCATTCAGGTGCAAGTAGTATAAACCAATAGTGAAAACAATCAATTTTACAGAAATCGAGCATATCATCAAGCAGTTCCAAAGTAAGCTACTCATGATTAATTGGTATAGAACAACTCAAGGAAATCAGTCAATCTTTAAACCCCACCTCGCTATACAATGAAATCAGTGCATCAATAGCCTAAAGACTTATCTCCTATACCAGAAGTTGAAGATACTCCTTGAAATCAATCAAGCACTTTGAAAAAATTCAGGAATTTGAAGCTGTAGAGCAGTACCAAGAAAATCACTTCTGATGATGAGCAGATAAAAAGGATTCACTCAGGCCTCACGCCTTTGATTGATAGAGTGTCAAAACTAAAGTTGTAATCGACCTTAAAGAAATCAAGCAGTTCAATGATGGGTTAGAGGTAAAGAGAGGTGATCTAACTAACTCCAAGGAAGTTGTCGCTGTCAGTTTTAAGCAGTTCTAATGTTGATGAAAGTAAGTACAAAAGATTGAAAGTGGTTGTTGATGGAAGTTAGCTTAGGATAGTCTATTGTCAAATGAATGAATCGTTGTTTAAGTGAAACTATACTTTCAGTATCAGTATGAGATACTCTTGATCATGGTAACTCATAAAAGTGAGAGAGATGCAAGTCGTCTCCTTAACACCTGTAATCATGCAATAATTTCAACAACCATTTTAAAGAAGATACCCTGAAGATACCTCAAGGTTGTATGGTTCCACCCTTCAGGTTGCATGGTTCCACTCAAAGGTTGTATGGCTCCACCCTAATGTTGTACGACTCCAGGTTGTACGGATCCCGGTTGTATGGATCCGGGTTGTATGACTCCAGGTTGCATGGTTCCACCTATAGGTTGTATGAATCCATTTACTGCAAATTAAGTGTTACTCTACTGATCAATCCTGTAATAAGTAGACTTCCATCTAACAACACAATTGACAGTCCAACTCTCGTTATTTAAGCTAATCAACTTTTCTTATAGATGACTTATCTCAAAATCAGAACCAATTTGAGGAATCCAAGGAGTATAACAAATCCCATTCATAGATGATAAATGAAAGGCAGCTTGACTAACCTTACAAACCAATCTCTCAATATCGACAGGAGATGCTTTCCATTTTAGGTAATTATGGTTAGAAAGCCAGGCAGTTGTCAATTGCAAAGCAATTAGTGAAGAGACAATAATATTCTATGGGTTTGATATCTGCAATCGCAGTTGACAGAGTGGTCTCCACTCAAATTATTGAGGGAGCTTTTGATTCAGTTGTTTGAGAACTTTATATATCAGACGCTGAGAAGTATAAGAACTGACAAAGATCTATGCAATAAGAAGGTGGTGCTATTAATGGATAATGCCATAATTAATAAGTATTCTGAGATGCTTGCGACTGCTCGTCGCTTCAAAGTCAACGTACTCTTCAACGCAGAATACTCGCCCTGGCGCAACCCAATCGAATAGTTGTTTGCATACATAAAAAAGAACCTCAAGCAGCAGAACATCAACAGCAAGTAAGCATACTCATTTAACTAACTTATAGAGTGCAGCTGGTTAAGCGCATCCAAGAAATAATCAAAAACATGATGTTCGAGGACTCTGGGCATTCAGTATCAAGAAATGGATACATACTCTAGGTATGGCTTTGTATGAGATTCTACTCAAAAACCAGAATTGCTTCATACGTTGAAATTTTTATAAGCGCTTATACCTAATGCATTGTCATTATTGCTGCCTATACTATTTCTGCTACTATTACTGCTGTTATTAATACTGTACTTAAAATCAATTTATAAATGCATGTGTATTACTCGAAATCGCAGTTTGCATAAGTCTTCTCATACAAGTGTGAATTCTTGACGAGTGGCATCAAATTCTGTACAATCTAACGCTATATTCCAAATTACTATACACTCAAGTTGAACACCAGAGGATTTGAACATCATAGGCTATAATTGAACAAAAATTGGTTTAAAATCAGATATTTCAAGAATTGAATGGGTTGGTGAGAGAGGAGATGCTTTGAGCATCATGCTACCCAGTTCGATAAATTCAGCAAAAAACTAGCAAATTCGCAACTTCCGCTCGATTTTTTAGACCAGCTGAGATTTGCAGGTACTGCTGGAGCATTGAACTTTATGACCACCAAATTTTTCACCAAATTGACCAGCAACAACCATTTTCAAGATTTTTGACCACCATGCTCCAAATTTGGCCTGGTCACCGTATATTTGTGAAAAGTGACACATAACACTAAATTCAGAGTAAACTGCGATTTTTTGAGATTTTGACTACTACTCTGGTCATTTTGGTTTAAACCATGCACTCTGGTCACTTTTTTAGCGAATCTCAGTTTTGACCCCTCTTCTGGTCACTTGGGTTAAAATCATGCACTTTGGCCACTTTTTGACCACTTTGCTCGAATGGGAGAGACATACATACAAATTCAGAAATTTTGACCACGAATAGTAAAGTTGGTCATTTTGGTATAAAATTCAGAATTTGGTCACTTTAGATTTGTTCCTAATGATGCATATCGATTTTGACACTAAAACCTAATAAAATTTGCTATTTTGTAAAATTATGTAGCAGTTTGGCTACTTTTCGCATATAAGACAAATCGTATAGTAAATAAGCCGTTATTATATATTAAAATAATTTTGTATTTTTATTTTTACATTTCCCCGATTCAATTGTATTTTATCAATATTAAATTGGTACCAATCTATATTAAATGGATTTAGGACCAATACTAATTAAATTTATACAAATTTAGTAGTAATCTAATGGAACTAAACTGATAAAAATGGAGATCAATCTCTGAAGTTTGTTCTAGCTTCTTCAAACTTTCTCCACGTATCTTTACCAGAGTGACCTCTTATAAGATGTCCATATTTAATAGAAAGATATTAAACCATAGGATCCAGAATTTTATATATTAAAATTTGGAATTCAATAACAGGAACAAGGATGGAATCTTTAGTATTGTAATGAAAATGGTTGAAGCTCAAGAGATAATATCAAGATTCAGAAGTAAGGAAGATCTCTATTGATATTATACTCAACATGGTAAAATTTAACTTATTTATAAACAAATGCTATAGTTGGTTTATTTCTTCCAGGTATAGAAGGTACATTTATTTTTTGAAGCTATACTTTTTATGAGAAAAAAAGCCTTCAAAGTCAATTAAATTAAATTGATCGAGATACCAAACTACCCAGAGATTTCAGTCACAATTGTCTACGGGGATGCGATGAAAGATGAAGAATTAGTATTTTACCTTCCTAGCAAGAATCAACTCTCTAACAAGCCTCCAGAAAGGAATTTCTTCTTTGGTGTTCTGTGAACTTTAAAAGAGAGTTTATCTCATAGAAAAATTAAAAAAAAGATCATAATAAACGTTAGTCTATTTCTCCAGAGGACTAAAAAAAGCAAGGCATATTAATTAGAGATACCTGGCTCTCTGAGCTTAAGAAACATCCGTACCTCTCAAGTTAGCTCTGATTCATTACTTTGTTGGAAAGCCTGGATCTGGTATATTTCTCATGAAAGAACATGCAAAAGTTCACAGATAGAAAAAGTTAAAGACTATAGATGAAGTGAGCAAGAGACTTTATAAAGATGTCTAAAGCAAGTTTAAATGAGAATTGATGCTAGTTCTGGTTCAAAGAGAAGGAACACGGGTCCTAGTTTGGCACAGGAGGATGAAAAGAAAGAGAAACCGAGTCCATTTAAGAATTTTTAAATATGTGACATTATTCATTCATTTAAGTCTGACACTTATTTATAAACATTCATTCTTCCTACTCTTTCACTACTGATGTTTTATCTACGCTTGATCTCTTCCAATTGCTTTGAATCACATCTACTGAACCGACGGGCAATTTATGTATAATATTATACAGCAGAAGTTTCTTATGGTGAGTATTTATTTAACGCCATAGAATTTATTCCATTAAACTGTCGGTTATAAGGAACGTTATACACTGGAGTTATTTCTAACTCTTCATAATCTTCCTTAGATTCAATAGCCTTGTGAACAAAGATATGATCAACAAACAGAATGATCTCTTACACACTTTACTTATATCTTTGCTTATATAAGAACTCAATATGCCACTCTTGCTTAATTAAGCGAAGATAAATTACATAACTTTCTAAGCCCGAATCTTCACAAATGCCAGCTAAAATAGCATGAGTAGCAACCTTTACTTTCTAATCGTAGACTTCTATTTTATCATACTTCTTGTGCCTTGACTTAATAATAAAGGTGTTGAAAGTAAATATAGCTTCATCTACATGTATGAACTTAATGTTATTATCGATAGCTCTATCCATCCATTTAATCAAATATATATAGTTAAAATTTGGGGGGGGGAAGTTTCCTGCACTGGTTTATGATATAAAAAAAATTTTAGGGAAGTTTCCTGCACTTTTTTTAATTTTTTAATTTTTATTTTTTTTATTAAATTTATCTTTATGATAACTATCAACCAACTTCAGGACTAATTTTATTGTTATAATTATCTTTAATTTATTAATCAATAGTCAATATAAATCTTCAGATTCCAAAAACATTTACATTTTTTATCTTATATTTGTAGGTTCTATCTTAAATATCATATTGCTTTACTATAGTAATTCCAAATATTTTATACAATTGTTAGTGTAATTCTGATTCAATTTATCTTGTTCTTACCATTCCTAAATAATGTTAGACTATAATTTTTTGAGCTACTTCAATGATGAACAGTATGATCTTAATACTTAATGGGTCATAAAAATATTAAATTTGTTTATTTATGTAAAATTTATTAAATCTAACATAAAGAAAAAAACAGTGAAGGAAACTTCCTCGAGTGCAGGAAACTTCCCCCCCCCCCAAATTTTTTACTATAAAATTGCACTTTAAAATAAATCACTCTCTTCACTCTGTTGACATTCTTGAAGTAATAGCACTTCGTCGATAAATCTTGGCAGTAGTGTAAGTCGAGATACGTATGTCAGGAAACCTTCGATAAAATATCACAGATCTCAAGTCTAATGGAAAGTATGCCCAATACTTTAAGTTTTAGAATCGCAGAAGTAGTCAATACGAGCTTGAGAGAACTTTTATTTTATTGCAGGATGTTTTCTAGAGTCAGAATTGAAATGTTTAACATTTATCAAGTAGTAATACCTAACTGTTGAGGCATTCTTGTGTAAAATCTTTGCTATGGCTGCATAATTCAGTAAGTGATTGACTTAGTCTATATTAATACTCGTACCATATCTAAGCTTCGGAAATAAATATAAGTATTTCTCATAAAAAATGGACCCTAAATTTCGCTAATTCCTATTCTCATTTTGCAAATTGACCTAGTTTCTCTACTAACTCCAATAATTGCCAAACTATACCTCACAAATCAAACCATTTATAAACCTCATTAAGGGGTTTTGAGGTTTTGATAGCATTTGGCTTTGAACTTTCATTGTCATTCTTGTATATTTAAAGTTTAGCGAGGTAGATATCAATTTTAAATTAATAAATTATTTATTTGGATAATTTGATATCAAATACAGAGGTGGTTTAAAAACTATAAAATAATATAAAGGTTTTATCTTAAAGCTTAAATGTTTTTATTACTGCATATTATTTACTCTAATTTGGTATAATGTCAAATCTCATGTAAAAGATTTAAGAATTTAAATATTTTTATATTAAATCTATATTCTATCTGTTATTAGGATTCTAGATATGTAGGAACTTCAAAAATATTTAAATCATTTTCTTCTTCAATTGATAGCACTCACTTAATTATAAAGAATAATATATCGTAAAAATATCATAATTTTTTCAAAAATTTTCAATTTAAAAATTATAACTGAAAATAATAGTTAAAATATTAAAACTCTGCTTTTGCCTATGAATTTCATGACTCTTTTCCCTTAATTATTTTCTATGATTTGACTAAGATTTTATTATTCAATTTTTGTGTTTTTTTAAAGGCTTTTGAAATTTGCAATTTACCCTTCCATTTATTCCATATTTAAAATCATAAATTTTAATGGAAATCTATGGAATGTTAAGAAATGATTAAGTGTATCTTAATATGAGGATGTTAATTGCACATCAGTTTCATAATAATTGTTTTTCCTACAATAAATGAATTATATTTAAAAGTTTATGCCTTATTTATCAGGTATAAATTGTACGACAGAGTTTAATCCTCAAAGTTTCTCTAGTTAATAATTGCAAAGAAATTTCTGTTTATTTTCTTATATTCATATTAAGAAGAGGAGGGTGTTTTAGTAGTTAAGTTATCGTTTAGTTCTTAAAGATCCCTTATTTTGTAAAAATGCTTTTCACAACTCCATAACTCATGGTATTCATCAAATAATTTTAATTTTTTATAAAGTTTCAAAACGCACTATATTTTATTATGAGTATGATGTCTATATAATTAATTATTTTTTACATCGTGTCTATTTACAAAATCTACTATCATAAGTTTGCAATTAATAACTGTAACCCTTCTAATAGAATGATTTTAACCTTCAAATTCATCTATGAATTTTATTATTTTTTCATAGTAAAATTAATTATTGATGTTATCACAATTTTATATTAATAAATTATCGAAAATGACTTGAAAATGAGGTTGCTTAAAAATCTAATCTACTGATAAAATCAATGACTAACTCTGTTTGGTAGTTGACATTTTTTAATAGTTCAAATTTATCTCCTATATAATAACTTTATTTCAAAAATTATTAAATAATTACTAAATACATCTAGATTAATGACAGCTTATAATATATTTTTATAATATTTATTAATATAAAAAATGATAAAATATAACTCAAAGACATAATAACTTTAAAATAGTAAGTATAAAACATGTAAGTATAAAACATTTTTGGTAAGTCATTATATCATTAATTAAATAATGGGAAATTTCTCCCCAAAACCCATTGCAGGTATATTTTATTTTAAGCTAATAATAATGAGTAAGCCGCCTTTTTTTTCTATATTGTGAAATAGTTTCTTTTTAAAATAATTGAAGACTATTCATTAAAAACAAGAGTTACTATTTAAATCATTATCTTATTATTAAATAAAATCTAAATATTTCTATTATAAAATAAAATTAAAAATTAATATAAAAATGCGAAATAAAATAATTTGTGTTTATAATTTTAATTACTTATACTAACTGCAATATCAATTATAAATTGCCTTTTTTAATTTTTTTATTAATAAATTATTGATAAAATAGATAAAAATAGGAAATTCAAGAAATACAGATATCTACAAGTAATTATTAAATATATAACTGCCACTTATTTCGAATGACTTTAATTAAATTTGATTTATTTAATAAAAAAGATCTGTGCAGATTGTGCAAAAATTTAATTTCAGAAACATATGGCAGTGGTGTGTGCAAAAATGTATATAATTTAATAATCTAATAAATACATAAATGGAGAGCACTCTCATCATTCTTTCGATCAATCACTCAAGGTCACGCACTCGAATAGCATCTTACTATTGAGGCCGGTGAATATGACATCATCTCCCAATACTGCGGCATGACCGATGAACTTGAAGATCTTGACAGCGAGAGAATTATCGTTACAGTTGCTAATTGAGAGAGCTACTATTGACAAGCTTCAGTTTCAGGCACTAGGCACTGGCTCCAATTAATCCATTTACGTGTTCCAGCACACTACATATGCCAGATTCGCCAATGCCAAGCTAATTCACAACATTGATAGTGGTGACAATGAAGACATCCTCCAAGCTGAAAGTTTCTATCTTGATAGAGCCACTGGAGACATCTTTATCAATGGTATTGCTAATGGATTCTCACTTTCACATTACTCTTACTGCTACAGCGGAGAAGATCATTATTGAATTATATATATTTTTGCACACACCACTGCCCTATGTTTCTGTAATTATATTTTTGCACAATCTGCACAGATCTTTTTTATTAAATAAATCAAATTTAAATTAAAGTCATTCGAAATAAGTGGCAGTTATATATTTAATAATTACTTGTAGATATTTGTATTTCTTCAATTTCCTATTTTTATCTATTTTATCAATACTATGATCTATAATGAATAAATGATCTATAAATTAAGAGTTATTTAAAAATTAAGAATGTATTTAAGTAGATTAAATTTATCACTATGTTAAATGAAAGACTGCGATATTGGTCACTTTAAATTTATAAGAGCCAGCAAGGTAAGTTTGAGGGTTGACTTTTTAATCTTATGGAAGTTCAAAACTATGCCCAAGGTTAATAATATTAAAATATAAATTACTGCTGCTCTCCACTTCAATATCACAATTATTGCAGATGGTAATATCTGATCCAGTATTATCTCCAAAGATACAAATTTTGTTAAGACTTCTCCCAATTTAGTGAGGCTTACCCTTGCGAACACCATGGATTGTTCTCTTTTATAAAAGATTAAAAAAATATTTGACTATCTCTTGTTCATTTAGAAGAGAAACGCATTAGAATCTGAAATGTGTTCAAGGCCAGATCCGCTTGGTTGCCACTCTTGCTCTGTATAACCACCGAACACTTAACCAAGATCACTCTAAATAAAAATCAAAGTAGGCTTTTTGGAATCACAACTTTTATGAAATTCCCTAGCAGTAAATCCATTTTCATAACTGTTAAAAACCTAATGGAAACTTAATGAATCAAAATTTGGGATAGCTGACCTTAACATGGAATTATCATCTTTTTCAACTTCCTATTTGATGTAATTACTAAATAAATTAGCTAATTTTGGTTTAAACTTTAAATTATCAACAATCTTTTGCATCGCTTGCTTATTACCCTTAAACCCCTTCACGTTTTGTTAATTTCCATCTTCTTAATAAGGTAGGGAGATAAAATCCCTATCATCATTTGCATTTTTATTGGATGCTTCTCTATTAATTTTTACTTTCCCTTGAGTAATTTTGTCAATGAGTTTTTCAATTTTCGATGTTTTTCTAATCAACTAGTCATGGAAATTTTATTGCCTTTAAGAAAATTCGATTTCATTAAGATTATTAAAACCAAGATAGTCCTAATAGTCCATTAAAGTTTTAATGTGCTGCTATAATTCGGACTCAAATTAGTTAAATTAAGGTTTATCATATCCTTGATTTATGTTGGAGTTTTTCAAATAAGTTGATCCCTCTTATTAATAATATTCTTTGACAAATTCAAAATCACTATTGTAAATTCAATTTTTAATTTTATTTAAATATAATTTTAATATGTAAACATTTTAAATTGTTAATAATTAAAGGATGAGAAAGCACAATATCAATATTTGGTCTCTTTTTTCGGTCATAGCAAATCATTGCTTTTAATAATTACTGGAATTGCTAAGATATAACCTATTCACTAACACCCCAAGAGTTATTAACTATGTTTTCGAGATCTGGGGCTACCTTTGTAACATTTTATTGATTTTTAATATGAGAAGGAAAAAAATTATTAATTTAGAACATTTAAACTATTTGTAAGTAAAATGATGAAGCTAAAACCAAGAGAATAGATATCGGTAGAATAATCATAATTCTACTCATTCAACATTTCAGGAGACATGAATTTAAGAGTTCCAGTAGTTGTTTAATAACCTTTTAAAGTGCTTTCGACAATTTTGGCTTGACCATAGTCTCCTAGTCTCACATCTTTTTCTGAAAATACCAAGATATTATCAGGTTTGATATCTCTATGCATTATATTTCTTTTGTGAAGTTCCTTCAAGCCCAAAGCTGTTTGAGCAAGCCATAGTAAAGCTTAACTTTCCTCTATATTACCCTAGAGTACTTAATCACAGTAATTTTACAGATCCCCATGCTCAGCATATTCTTGGACAATTACGAACTCATTTTAGTCAGTTAGAAAAGCATCCTCAAGTCTACAAAGATGCTTGCTCTTGATTGCTCTCATTATGGACAGCTCTACTAAATCCTTCTCGTCTGGCAATTACTTGAACTTTTTTATCGCAACTTACTGTCTTCTTGAAGCTAAGTAAACATCTCCAAATGCACCTCCTTTCAGAAACTTTTCTGTCCTGTATTTATTTTGCTTAGTAGAACTCCCTCCTTTGATCTCCTCGAATTTGACCTTCTCAATTCTGAGACTATTTTATATGTTTTACTTCTCCATATTTCAATGAATTTAAGATATTTAATAACTGCTAATAATTTATATTGAATGAACACAAGAATCAATAGATAAAAGAATAAAAGAATAATCTTAATATAACTTCAAGTAAAAGTTTAAAAATAATCATTCAGTTAATAGTAAATTTAAAAATGACTAGCTAAAGTGTTATACTTCATCATTAATACTTTCTTAATTATTTTAGCTTCTTTGTTCTTTAAAAAACGTCAGAGCTAAAATGCTAGCGAGAGATATAGTCTTTGGATAAAAATCTATAATAGTATCACTTTCAAAGTTTTCTAAATTTATTAATTCTAATGAGTCTTCACACAGTATATACTGATATTAATTTTACATTTTAAATAAATGTTTTACTATTTGATATATTCTGAAATCATTTTTAATTAATATTTCTAGGCACTATTGATATATTGCTAAACTAATCCTTATGATAAAATCAACTGTGAATATCTAAATGTAGGGGAGCCTTTTGAAGATAAATTATATTTCTCTGATGCACATTACTTTTTCAGACTATACTTGCTATATTGTGATAAATTATTACTTATAATAATTGTAAAAAAAGAATTAATTTTTGACATTATCAATAAAAATATTAAAATAAAAATATGGTGATTCACTGCTTGTCGTGGCAATTCTTTTGTGGAAAGTAAAATAGTGTGGATTTTTCATTTTGAAGTACACAATGTTTTCGATAAAATAGTTTGGCAATGTTTTTAAGATTTTAATCTCTAAAGTTCTTGAAATTTGTTAATTCTCGTTTAAAGCTTTATCTCTTGATAATTTAATATTAAATTAAAATAATTCATTTAATTTCAGTCTAATGAGGTAATAAGTTTAACTTAGCGATCTAATATACAATTTAAAAGTGATTATTATAATATTATTTTACTTTGATAACTAAATTTATAAATATCAGTTTCAAGTAAGAGAAAATAATGTTTTTATTTAGGTATCTTTGACATAAAGTAATCTTTTTCTTCTTTAATAAGATTATCTAATTTTAAAAAATAATATTTACTATCTGAATGAGAAATCTTTACTTAAAAATGCTCGCTCTAATTACTCCTGCTATTTTAAATATAAATTCTATAATACATAAATAATTTTTCACAGATTATAAAGTAAGTAAACAGCAAAAAATATATGATGCTATCTAAGTAAAATCCATTGTCATTTTGTAAATTCCAAAAAATTAAGCAATTCCTCTTATTTTTAAAATCTTCCATAAGAAAATATTTCTTAGTTATCAAAGGATGCATTCAAAATCTTAAACTTATTAAATAGTTTTAATTTAGATTTGAGTTTTTAATTAATTTCAAAAAGAAGTCAAATAAAAGTATTAGATTTTATGTAATAATTATGATATAAATAGATATTTTTTGTATTTAAATTACGATATCTATAAGAATTAAAACAGATTACAAGTATATTGTAATTTTACCTATATATTTTAACATAATATGCTAATCCAATATATAATTCTTAACATTAAGAAAAATATTCTAATTTTTAAATAATTTAAAGGCTTGAAAGAATTTCGCAATAAATAAAATAGACATTTAAATAAATATTTAATAAAAACAGATTGTTATTTTTTACAACCAATGTAAGGAAATTCTTTAAGGAAGTTTCATAAAAACCAATTATTTATTATTATGGGTGTTGTTAACCATTGGTCACACATGCCGCAATTGGTCACACATGTCGCAATTGGTCACACATTGTCGCAATTGGTCACACATGTCGCAATTGGTCACACATGTCCCAATTGGTCACACATTTTTTATAATCATATTTTTTAGTCGAAACATTACATCAAACCACTTGTAACTACATAGAGAATGTGATAATTTTTATCTCCATATTTTGAATTGATCCAAAGCCAAAGATTTTGATACCCCTTAACTCATATTTTAAACCTAAATTTCTTAAAATTATGAATGAGTAAAATGTGATTTAGCAACTTAGTACACACAAGTTATACTTCTAAATTAATACTTTTACCTTAAAATAAAGGAATTATATTAAATCAAATCTACTTAAAATTATTGTTAGTGATCAAGGTAGCAAAAACTTTAGATATTTAGATTGTAAAAAATATAAAATCTAAAGAATAATAAATAGATTACAGATGTTCTTCTTTAAAAATTAAAAATATTTTTAAATTTTTGGATCTTGTAAGAATATTACATTTTTTACTATCTAAATATCTAAAGTTTTTGCTACCTTGATTACTAACAATAATTTTAAGTGGATTTGATTTAATAAAATTCCTTTATTTTAAGGTAAAAGTATTAATTTAAAAGTATGACTTGTGTGTACTATGTTGCTAAATCATATTTTACTCATTCATAATTTTAAGAAATTTAGGTTTAAAATATGAGTTAAGGGGTATCAAAATCTTTGGCTTTGGATCGATTCAAACTATGGAGTAAAAATTATCACATTCTCTATGGAGTTACAAGTGGTTTGATGCGATGTTTCGACTAAAAAAATATGATTATAAAAAATGTGTGACCAATTGGGACATGTGTGACCAATT
>ARYC01001202.1:0-29989 GCA_000711775.1 Oxytricha trifallax | reverse complement strand
GAGAGCAAGGTTCAAAAGATATAATAAAGACAAGCAGATAAAATTTGTATGATTTAAGTAAACTAAAGTTCATTAAATATTCATTATTAAGATAAAACCTGCATTTTGTCTACTAACCCCAATAAGACCCCAACTAAACCCTACAAATCAAAGCACTTATAAACCTCACTAAGGGGTTTTGGGGTTTTGAATGCATTAGGGGCCAGTCGGCGGGGTCCAATCTGTCAGATCCTAAACTCCTCGAGTTGTCTACACACTGAGGATTTCACTGCATTAGATGAGCTACCTGGCGTGAGTTCAGCTTCCTAGGTAATAGGGAGCAGGATGAAGGTGGTGCTCAACCTTCAAAAGTGAGACGATGAGAACCATTGAAGCCAACGATAATGATTTTCCTCCCACACCAGGTCGGGTTAATGAGGCTACCATAGCGAAAGGACAGAGACTACTATCTCAGAAGCGGTGGAACCTGGTAAGAGTTTTCTCCAGAGTCCCCTTTAATTGTTTACAGGAAGCAGATGTCTGTGAGCTCTGCTGGGGATAATCCTGGTCAATAGCCAAGCTCTTATCGCGTATGCATCTTGATTACAGGGAGATGTGGAATGGAGGGCGAGGTGGTTTTTTGGAGTTTTTCTAGTTCATAACTTGCCAAGTCATTGATTGCCACATCAACTCACTTCAGATACGTCTACGTCACGACTAAGATTGATGGTTTGATTTTAGTATTAATCAGGGAATGATAAATATTATTTTTGAGGTTATTGGTCTTTCTTCCAATAATGTAAAACCCCGTTAGTCAATTAAGAATGAAGATTGGGGATTAAGAATAATAAAATTAAAATTAAATTATAATTGGCTGAAATTAATTATAATTAGGCTGAAAACAATTATACTCACCCTGATTGGTTTATTTATAGAGATAATTATTCGAGCCAATGGTTTTAATAATTAGGCAAGACTTTAATAATTTACGCCAATAATAATTTATTCTTAATTTTATTATTCTAAATCCCCAATCTTCATTCTTAATTGACTTACGGGGTTTTATAATGAATTTCTAAACCTAAACCTAATTTTCTAATTAAATTTTCTAAATGGCTTTCTTTAAAGAATTTTACTTAATATATTAAATTAATTGTTATATAAACTGTAAAATAAGAATAACTATGTAAATTGAGTTATTAAATTGTTTTTATAGTATTTATAAATTAAATTTTATTTAAGTTGGTATTCACCAAAAAAGAATGATAATATATTATTATACGTTATAAAAATTAATAAACTGATAGTCTAAGAAGCTACTAATAAAAATGTTAAAATGCTATTAATTAATTAATTAAGAATATTATGATTAGAAAGATCATGATGATTTTTAATTTTTGAGTACATGATGTTATGATCATAATATGCCTCTAATTTAAATTTGTATATTTAATTGAAACTTAGAAGTGAAGTTATAGTCATATTATATTACTTTATCAATAAAATAAATCATTAATTATCTCTGATGTCAGCTAATCTCTACTTTCGAGTTGTTTAGCAAGTCTTGATACATCACTTTTGACTCAATAATTATTTTCAATGCTAATGCTTCCCCGTATTTTCTTTTTATCTTTCCATTAAATTATTCTTGTTTATTAAATCATACTTAAAGCTAATTTAACAACAAATATTCTTTAATCTATGTAAAATTAAAGTAATGGTTTCATTTATTTTTGGAAATTTAAATTTTGCTTATTCTATTTTAACTTATTTCAAATAATTTATTGGTTTTTTTTGCTCTCTAAATTTTAAATAGTTATTAGCTATATTCAAAGTGTAGTCATTATTTTGAATTATTAACAATTATTCAACTTTTTACAATCCTTTTAAGTGGTTTAAAATTAGTTAAATGCTGAATTAACTTTAGTTTGAATAATTTCGGTATATAAAGATAGAATTTAAATATTAATACCTATATTAAATCCTGTCAATGAAATGAATTATTTAAAATTTATATTCCTTAACTTGAACATATTCAATAATCGCTTTCATTAATTGATATATACCGATAGTTATTGTTAATATTTGAGAAACTTCTTATGAAAATTGTAAATGGATAACTTGTCACTTCTTAGAACCATACACATTTAAATGCTTCAAGACTAGTTCATACGAATTATACTAATCAATTTAATCAATTATTATCTAAATTTAGAGATGACAGAATTAAATCGCAAAACAGAATCTTATTCCAGAAAGATTGTTCTCTCATCAAATAATTTTAATGCCACTTTTATGATATTATGTAATTATAGAATTCTATTTTAACTATTTGTTATTTAGTAGTTAAAACATCCAAGAACCTGGAAATAAATAAATAATACTATTATATATTTTGAATTATGCATTAATATTATTATTTTATAGTACTATAAATGCATGAGGGTATCTTACCAATTTAAATAATATATTAAAGCTATGATTATCTCCAGAATTAAAATATGAAAAAAAGAGACAATCAAAAGTATAATAAAGTTATTGAAGTGAAATTATGAATAAAAGTTATGATTAATGAAGAAAAATGATATAAACATATAGAAAACATAGAAAAATACTAACGTTGTGATAAATAGTTATTCTAAAGGGAATTATAATGTTAATTTAATAGTTTATATGTAAAGTTAAATCCTTTTTAAGCATAATTTATATATTATTTTGTTTTCTTTTGAAGATTGTCTCTTTTTTATATAATTAAATTAATAGGAACTATAATTCTACAAAATTTTAAAAACATTCCATGACTAAAATTTATCGGAAAGATTAGTAATAAGAGAAACAATTATTTAAAATAACAATATTAAAAGAGTTTCGTTGTTTCAGCTTTGTATTAAAAATAGGTATTATTTCGAGGAATCGAACTCTCATCTAAAAGATTAAAGTACTTTATAGTCTAAAATAGACTAAATACTATTTTTATGTAATAAATATTTTTTTATTAATTTAAATAGCCATAAAATTAAGCTTATTTACACTTTCAAATTGCATAAAACCCTAAAGAAATCCCTTTATAGTTTGATAAAGAATCATCATATATGAGAAAAATTGTTATTGAAAAAGTTATGGTTAGGGAAAGAAGTTTTATATTATTAAAGTGATATCCATTTGAGTAAGGGTATGAAAAATTTTGTTTAATCGATAAAAACAAGAAATTTTTAATGAGATACTGTATTATCTTAAATAAAATTGTAATATAAGGTCTCTAGTAAAAAAAATCAGTTTATTAGAAAAATGCAAGAAATATATAAATTGAGATCAAACAATAAAGTTATAAAAATAGCTGATAAATGAAAATTCCTAATTTGACATGAGAATATTTTATTAATAAATCATTCTTAGATAATCTTATATGTCATTATTTATTTTGAGAAAGATTTAAACTTATTGTAAGAGCCTGGAATAGATTTTAGTGTTAGATTATCGATAATTATATATAATATTGAAAAATAGTGACTCATGAATAATTTAAAGTTTATAAGATACTTTTGCTGCATAATATCAAGGATAATAACATAAACATATACATATAAACTTACAAGAAGTATTTTATAGTTTCTATAAAATATTATATCATGATATATGTTTGTTTTAGTCAAACTTTAATTGTTTTTTGTTTTCTTTTAATCCTCTTTAATAAAACATAGGTGAAATTATTTTCTTTAAAATAAAACTCACTTTATCTATATCTATTCTATATCAATTTCAGTAAGTTTTACCAATCATAAACAATTATAAATCAAAATTTCTAATTTATGAATAAAAATTAATTAAATTTAATATTGATAATTTTCAATTTTCAATTTGACAATTTTCAATTAATTATTTTTAAACATAGTAATCCAATAAAAATACAAACGATTTAAATAAATAAATTCTCTTGCTATAATAAAATCTTTAACTATTTTGCAATAATTTTAAAAGTCAAAAATATCTTTCTCTATATTTAATTATTTTTATGAATTTAACTGTTAGACCAGTCATCTGAAGAAAATAAGAAGTTTTTAATTCATTTTTGGTATATGAAATTTATTATATTTTAGAAATTTTAATGAAAAAACATTAACGCTTCACAAAATGATTATAGATAATTTTAATTAATTTAAAATAAAATTTATTTATACATACCAATAATAATTTTTATCATTACAAAAAGTTTAATTTAATAATTAACTATTTTTTCTCAAATTATTGAGGAAAATATTAAGTATAAGTTTTTAATATAAAGAGAATTTAAAATGCTACCCTTTTAAATATTAATTTATAGTCAATTTAAATGCTTAATTAACACTATTTTTATCACTTTAAAATTTTAGTAGATAAAAAATAAAATTAGTAACATGAATATTAATTTATTAGGTTATAAGTATTATGTACTTCCAATTAATTTGTAAAAGCAGGAAAATGACACTTATTTAGAATCTTAGCTTGTTTTATTCTTATTTTCGCTATTAAATTTATCAAGATTATAAATAAATAGTTGGGTAAAAGGTTAAAAATTTTTCTCGCTATTAGTATCAATGCACTAATAAAATTAAATTTTTGTAAATATAGTTTGTTTATTGCAAAGAGTAATAAAAATGGTTAATTCTTATTTTTAAAATATAACATGATATAAATCGATAATGGAGTGATTTAATATAATCATAATATTTTTAAACTCGCAAAATTATTATAATGATACTTGTGTATAAGACTATTTACCATTAACATAATATTCAGAAGAAAACACTAAGCTTAATTCAATCCTAATTTTTTCAAGTTTGAATAATTTTTGAATAAATTAAATTGCTAATTAATTATTATTTTCGATTTAAATTCTAATTAGAATGAAGTTTGAATCAAATTTATTGTAAATTAGAGTTCAGTGAGATTAGGTTCTACACTCTAAACAATTTATTCTTTATTAAATTTGTATGTTTAAATAATTATAATTAATGCTAAAAAACAGCATCTGATTCATCTGCAATCCTTAAGAATTAATTGATACTCGTAAGATTATCAGATATCTAGATAAATTGTAATGCCCTTCATACTCTCGTTTATAATTCTTTTTAATTTAATATCTTGTTAGACTACTTTTAATCTCGTATTTCTTGATAGTATTATCCTCATTTATGATTTCTTAAAAATTCAAATAATACTCTCGGTATGCCATTTTGTTTATTTGATATTAAATATTCTATTGTATTTACACTTTGTAGAGCTTGGACTATATTTCTATATTTTAACTTCTCTCATTATTTAAGAGATAGTTGCTAGATTCTTCAAAAATCTCTTTTAAATTATCTTCCACAGCTATTTTTATTATTTTTTAAAAAAGTATTTTCGTTATCTATTATTAACAATTATGATGATTTTGCCAAACGTTGAAAATGTATTGTATGATTATGGCTTGAATCTATGCTTATCTGATTAGTAGCTTTCTTCTTCTTTTGCACTGTGGTTAATCTTTTCCTTTCAATAATAGTTTAAAATAGTAGTTTTTTAGTTGCTTATATAGACTCGAACTTCTAATAGGTGCTTACTGCATCTTAGATATCATAATTTTCCTAGACTATTCTTGTTATTTGACATCCTCTTGGTTCATATTAATTACATGTTCAGTTCTAAGTTAGATCGTGTTTCTTACATTTTTTCTAAAAGGTAGTGTATCTCTCTACATAGCGTGTCCAATTGTTTCACACCATCTCATTTTTATCTAACTTCCCATTTTAGAGATAGTTTATAAAGAGCTCCTATTGACTTTCATAATTTATTGTATTTATTTTTATAATTAATAGAAATTTCTCTAAATAAAAGCTTCAGTTTGTGTGTTTGATAGGAAATTTCTACAGTACCATAGCACTTAATATATTTTCATATATGAATAGCTTTTATTTCTTTGCATCAGTTTCAATAATTTAATTGGATGGTTTTTTTCCTTCTATAAACATTGCTAATGGAATGAATGAACTTTTAAGCATGCTTCATATTATTTTATCTATTAATCTTTTTATACGATATTTATAAGATACCTTGTTAAAATATTTAACGCTTCATATTCTTACTTTTATTAATTTTATTTAAAGATAGGGGAAGTTTCCTTGTTTATAATTATTTTATATGTAATTTCACAAATTTAAAAAAAAATTATCATTCAAATTTTACTTTAAAATAAATAAATAAGCATTATACATGTAGCTTAAAAGAGCAGAAAATAATTTTAGTGTTCAATTGTTGATAATGTTTCTAGTGTAAATATATTCTGATAAATTTAAATAAAAATTCAGCTATATTGTAAAAGAATAAAGATTAATATATTTAAATAAATTAAATGGTCACTAACAAGATTCATTTTTAAATTAAAAAATTAGGAGTATTTCACAAATGTCATTATAAGATGTCAAATATAATTATTCATTAAAGAATTCTTTTTTAAATAAAAAAATATATAGGCCATTAAACTTCCCTAAGAAATTTATGTTATCATAGCAAATGCCATATAACTTCCCTAAAAGTTAAATTTACGGTTAAATTTTAGTCATTGTTTTAAAGTTTCTAAATAATTAATATTTTTAACCACTCTTAAGTCTTTCAGCTTCTTGTTACTACATTATTGAAGTATTTCTAGTATGTCACTATCGAATATGAATTTTATTAAATTGAAATCTTATTCAAGTCTAATAGTAGTCTGTTCAATTTATTTTTATGTAAGGCTATAATTAAAAGGTCGTCTACTCATCCAATAAATCTCATTTTTGTTTAGTTAAAGTTCTGTTTTTATAGTTTGTATTTTCAATTAAGTTGAAGTGTAGTGGCTATTTAGTTATATCTATCTTTTGTCGAATTTCTTGCTAAAATATGCCTGCTTTATCCTCAAATAATGCCTAGCTTTCTACATCTAAGTATTATGACAGATTATAATTTTCAGTTAATTGTTGAGCGAATTCAGAGTATATTCTAAAAACATACATACAAATTTTAAACATTTATTCCCCATCATATCTTTTTAAATTTTAAATAAATCTATTATAATTATTATAAATAGATTGAAAACAAGAAAGAAAAAAGAATGCATAATCTATATTCATATCTAATTTAATTCTTAGAAAGATTGCCTTTCATTGAATATTGTATGTATACATTTGATTTGAGGAAATGAATTATAAATTAATGAATTAAAATAATTAAATAGTGGCAGTTCACTTTCTTGAAACCCTGACAATATGGCACTTGTTCGATAGAGAATTCAAAACTAGCTGCACTTTAGTATTGGCAGTACCCCTTTATCACTTTCCTGAAGCGAGATATCCATTTTTAATTTTTGGTGATTTGTTTAGTTGATTTTAATGCCAAAATTAAAATTGAGTTAACTTGCTTCAAGAATGGGATAAAGGGGTACTGCAGCTAGTTTTGAATTCTCTATCGATCAATTACAAAATTTTCTAGGTTCCAAGAAAGTTAACTGCCACGAATTATACTTACTTAATTTCAAATTAAAAATAATTTTCCAAATTCAAATATATTCCTACAATATAATGCAAATCTCATTTTTTAAATTTTTGTAATTCATAAGTTCCAAAAATTTATTTCTGATTTTATAATCTAAAATTAATTATAAGCTTGCTGATTTCATTCCTTAAAATTATTTTATGGTCCCATTTTATTTATAAATATGAATTTTTATTATTTGAGTGTAATTCCTTAAATTATAAAATTTTTGTTTTCCTAAAATTTCTTGTTTCATCTTCTTCATTTAATAGGTTTATTTTCTTACTTCTCTCTATCTTAAGTAAAATTACAATTATGCTCAGTAAAATTTCTTTTTGGTTGTTCTTGAGTTTTTCATCATTCTATTTTTGTTTTCTGATACTCAAAAAGGGAATCCTCCACCTCAAATGGTTATCGTTTAACTAGCAAATTTTTCTGATACTTATTAATTATGAAAAATAAATAATCTAAAAGAAATAATTATTATTGATAAAATAAAAAATATTAGAAAATAAGAAAAGCAGAAATTAACATAACTAACATTTATATAATATTGAAAATTAAAATACAATTAATAAAATCATAAAATGGATAATATAGCCTTTTTAGTTTAGATTACTAAGATTATACAATTTTAATTTTATTTTGCACTATTTGTATTCTTATTTATTATTCCTAAAGAAGTTGTTTTCCTATGAAGAGACCTTTGATCAAAGTTATTTTGTAATTAACAAGTGTATTTAAAATAAAATTTATTCGTGTGTATAATTAAAAAATATAAGCAAGCAATTTGTTTTAGCTAGAGTTTGAAATGCTAAGAAAATTATAAATAAATTATTCGAAATAGTAAGTAAAAGTGATATTATTAGTATTTAAGTGTAAATTAATATAGCAATATTAACTTTCTATGATTTATTCTATCAGTAAAGTTGGTAACTTAAGGAGATGAAATTTTTAACTATACAAATATAAACCCATTTTATTTTTTAATAAATAAATTAATAATCTTATCAGTTGTTTGTAAGTTTAAACAATTTCTTAAATTTCAAAAATTCATGATCGATCAAACTGTGCAAATATTTAATATGGTAACAATGAAACACTTATTCAATCACGAATAATGCAAGTTACAAAAAACATATCTTACAAATTTTATTTTTATTGGATTGCTTCTTGGTAAGACAGGAAATGTATTTAGCAGAGACTTCACGAGCAAGCCTCGATAGCTTACTAAAACAAATTCTGGCATGTAGATGGTGATTGATGTGTTTGATGGAGAGTGGAGTCATGTTCATTAGATTTTAGTTCCTTTATAAATACAAATATTTGCATTATTTTAATTATTATTCATTTAAGATTAAAGTTTTCCCCTTAATTTTCATAAATATTTTGTCTCTTAAAACTAGATCAACCTAAAAAACAGTTTGTTAGTTTGGTTTAAGATGAGTATATTTATTATAATATAATTCCATTGAAATTTAAAATAAATTCTTTTTACATTAATAACTATAAAATATCTAAAAGTAATTATTCCCTTTCCACTTAAAAAGAACCATCAGAGTAATTAAGCTAAATCAAGAAGAGAAATATATTTATCAACATTATTTCTTAGACTATTATTAGTAATCATTAAGTATACATAAATACAATTAATATTATTGAACTTGGTCCCTTTTTATTTACTATGAATAATTTTTTAATAAAACAATTTATCTATCTATAAAAGTATAAAACGCGAGTTTATAAGGAAATTAAAAATATTAAAACATAATAGAAATAATTATTTAATATGAGTGAGTAACTTGGAATCCTTGGAGCAACTACACTATACCGTCCTGATGTAGCAAAGTGCGAGGGACTTGCACCCCTGGAACAAGCTAGTGCTACTCCTGCACAAGACAAACACTGGCGCCGAAGATGCAGTACTTTGACTACTAAGTGAAGAGACTCGACAAGAACAGATACAGATCCATCACTGAACCAGAGCAACTCAAGACTGAATCAAACCTCGGAATCAAGATCATACCAGACAAAATAAAAAAATATAATTCAGAACCACTTTCACTGACCAACTCACAGTGCCGGACCCGTGCCTAATGTTACAGGGTTCTTAGTGAGAGGCCAGGAATATACGGTAGAAATATATGAAAATTAAACTAACTAACTAAAACTAATATTTTTAATTCGCAAATATATGTATCACTCACTCATATTTAATAATGATTAATATTTATAGTAGAGATCTGTAATAAATTTGCTTCTCTATTTTTTTAATTCCCGATCTTTTAGCATTTATCTATCTCAATTCCCATAATAGAAATTAATTAATTATATAATAATATATATGTAGTGGAATAGTTACTTAATTGATAGTTTAGAAAATTAGTTTAGAACGTATGCTTATAAAAATTGCTTAAGTAACCATATTAAATAATCTCTAGACCTTTATAATATAAATTTGCTATTATGTTTGACTTTGGAGCAAATAGTGTGTTTTTTGGGTTGAGTATTTGAATTAGTTTTTATTTATAAGATGGGAGGAAGTTCCTGTAGCTACAATAACATTTTTATGAAAAATACCTAAGACATAATGAGAATTCCAGAGGCTCTAGGTTTTTCACTCAAATTTATTGTTTTCCTAATCTAAAAATACTAAGTTAAAAATCTCTGAATGTTAAATTTATACTGAAGATTGAAGTGCATTTTATTAAGTAAGTAAAACGTTTCAGAGAGAGCCAGATGTTTGATCTGTGACATTATAAATTCCTGATCTGTTGCAGTGCTGCAGCGTTATCTTTAAAATTTAAATCCATTGAATAAATATTTGTAGAAATACATTTGAATTTGGAAAATTAAATATAAATTTATTTATTATAAATTCAAAATCGTGGCAGTTAAAGTTGGCCAATTTAAACGATCTTGGGCTCATTCGATAGAGAATTAAAAATTAGCTGGACTTTGATATTGGTTGTTTTATTTTATTGCATCGTGGAGCGAGATAACTTGAGTTTTATTAAACGCATCAAAGTTCATTAAATTATACCCTCACATTAAACTCAAGTTATCTTGCTCCTCGATACAATAAAATAGAACCACCAATTTCAAAGTCCAGCTATTATTAATTCTCAATCGAATGAGCCCAAGATCGTTAAAATTGGCCGACTTTAACTGCCACTATTTTGAATTATATTAAATAAGTTAATAATTAATTTTCCAAATTCAAATGTACTTCTACAATAATATTTATTTTTAATGTCTCCAGATTTAATTTTATATTTCTCAATTAAAAAATACATACATTTACAAAATTTTTAGTATAGATTTATCTGCTATATTTCAATTGAAATAAAATTCAATATAATTTACTAAAATATATTAATATTACTCCTTCATTAATTAATACATTCAAGAAGATTTAAAAAGCATAAACTTTAAAATTATTGCAAAATTATTTAGAAATAAATTAATTGCTTAAATTTCATAACTTTTTAATAAAATTCTACAGTAAAATGTAAATATACGCTATAAATCAATTTAGGTTTCATTAACAAGATAATCGTATAGACAAAATTAAAAATCTATGGAAGTTACATTCATACTATGTGTTGTTACAATACTTCAGAAAATAAAAAAATTTGGCAATTGAAAATTTATAAATGCAATCATGAAATAGTGCATATATTCTAATAAAAATTAAAACTAGTTAAATTTTACGAATTTAGAAAGTTACATCAAAGATATCTTTGATGTAACTTTGATTGCTGAATATTTTTTATATAAATATTCTTTCTCTTGCAGATAAAAATTTTTAAATTCTTAATTGAAGAATTTTTTGGCTCTTTTACATATATTTAGATGACCTCAAAAAAACTTATAATCAACAATTTTTATTAAGCAATTTTATAATAATGCTCAATTATAGTTTGATTATAAAATGCTCGACTAAAATTCTTCCAGTTCTTTAATTTAATTTCATCGGTTCTATTAAAAGTTTATAAATAATTAATTCTATTAATGAACTTTAATTTATAATAAGATATTAAAATGAAATATAAATGAATTGATATTGCGCATTTCAATAAAGTTAAATAGTTAAGATAAAATTTTACTCTAATATTTGATATTGTTGGAATACATTTGAATATGGAAAATTAATTATAATTAAATTAAATATAAATCAAATCATTGGCAGTTAAAGTTGGCCAATTTAAACGATCTCGGGCTTATTCGATAGGGAATTAAAAATTAGCTGCTGGCGATACTATTTTATCGCATCCAGGGAGCAGGGAGCGATGTAACTTCACTTTAATTAAACTCATATAAATTCATTAAATTATACCAACACATTAAAATCAAGTTACATCGCTCCAGGGATGCGATAAAATAGTATCGCCAGTAGTAAAGTCCAGCTAATTTTTAATTCCCTATCGAATAAGCCCAAGATCGTTTAAATTGGCCAACTTTAACTGCCAATAATTTGATTTATATTTAATTTAATTATAATTAATTTTCCAAATTCGAATTTATTCCTACAATATTATATTTTATAATTTTACAACTATAAAATAAATAATATATTCTGATAATTAATAAAGAAATTAGCATTTGAAAAAGACAATTGCATATTTTTAAATATCTTCTTTTAATTGATCATTTTAAAAAGCTTTATTGAATGCGAAATTCGTATATACTAAGTTATTTAAAATTATAATATAATATTTTTAATTGAGATTTCTAGTTTAACTTTAATTAAATTTATAATCAGTCAAATTTTTATTAAATATTTAAATTCAAAATTTATTACTAAATAATAGTAATTTTATGAATAATTATAAAAACTAAAGAAACTCAAATAGCAAAACGTTGAATCTGTTAATATTTTTTCTCTATAAAATTATAAAAATATAAAATATTATTTTTTTTAACTACATTCAATCCAATAATCTCATTTTAGCAATATAACACAGAAAGATAAAAATTTTGATTAATTAATTTAATTTTTGTTATTAAGTTATAAGTTAATACAATTTAATCATTAATATAAATATATTAATAATTTCATGTAAATCAATGTTAAATTTATGAACTGAATCATTATATAATGATAAAACATTTATGTCTTAAGAAAATTGCAATCAATTTGATAGATTTTTTTAATATAATTTTTATTGTTATATGATTTTTTATATATTAAATAATACATAGATGATCTTGACAAACTTTTTAGAGACAAGTCTTTACATATAAGACCAATGATCAAACTCATTTTTTAATTAAATTTAGATTGTTTTATGGGTTGTCGTCCAACATGACCACAGACTAAGGTATATAGTATTGAATTATTTTATTAAATCAAGTAAATTGACATTGCTATGTTTTTGTGTTATATATGTCACTTATATAAAAACACTTTACACTCAAAACTCCTAAACCCATTAGTGAGATTTAAAAGTGCTTTGATTCGTAGGGAATTTGTTAGAGGTTGGGGTTATTAATAGGTCTTAAAGTGAAATTTATAATAAATTTATTTAATTTAATCATTCAAAATGCACTTTTGGATCGTGTGGTTAGAGGTCTGAAGTGTATCTTACTTAACCACAACTCTATCTTCTCTAATGATATGTCTGATCTTGAGTTTGGTTTTAATTTTATTGACTCTGCCATTTATCTCATTGATGTAAACACTCTTGTATTGTAAATAAACTGCTTAATTCTTTATTTAGTATCCTTCTGGCTCCTTGTAGAGTAGTAATCTTTGCGAGGTATGTCACTCTCTATTATTATTTCTTCCAGAGTCCACACATCCATTTGAAAGTCTCCATCTCTCCAGTCTTCTCTTTCTGGATAATAGTATTCAAAACACCAAAACCCCTTCATTAGTTTTATTGAAATTTTTATTGATAAATTTAGACTATATAAGTGCATACTTTATTAGGGTCTTACAAGGGTTTATGTAGGGGATTAGGGTTTAAATGTAATGTAAATTAGTGTTTTAATGTGCACATAACAGTGAGTATATAGATCTGCTGTTTAAGTTGCGTTATGGATCTTATGATCACAGTGAATAACTCAAACCAATTTTTAATTTACACATCTAAAGCAAGGCTGCTCCATAAACCTCCTGCTACTGTTTGATCTCATTGCTTGTTAACATTGAATTTAAAGAGATAGCATCTTAATTCTAAGCCTAAGAGACCCTTAAAATTTTAGCAGCATCATATTGACTATCTTATTAATGATAAGACTCTTAAATACTGGGCTCATTTCTCTCTAGCCTAGAGGGCTGTGATGTTTCATCGCCAATTTCCTAAGCTTCACATATCTGCTTAATCGATAGCTAACATATATAAAAAGAACGGAATATCTTACAAGACAGTCAATCGCATTAAGAGAGTGATTGACTTTAATGTTCCATTTTATAAGGATAATTTAAATTATATATTCGATTAAATGCAGAGGGCTTAAGAGCATAATATAAAGTTCATACACGCTGATGAAGCAGTATTTACATTCAATATCTTTATATCGAGGTCTTGGTACAAGAGGTATAGTAATATAGAAGTATATGATTAAAAGGCTAAGGTTTAAAGTCAAGCTGTACTTTGAGAAATAAGCGAAGATAATGGCCTCGAGACTTGTGTTATCCACCCTCCCTCAATAAAGACCGATTAATACATAAAGTTCTTGCAATAATTCAGAGAAAAGTACGCTGACTAAGAGATTATTCTATTCGTTGATAACTTGTTAGTTCATAAAACTAAAGACTCAAGGAAGGAGTATGAAAGGCTAAACATAACAACTGTATTTAATGTTCCCTACAGTCCTCAGTTCAATGAAATTGAATTATGTTAGGGTTTATTGAAAGGCCACAACAAGAAACTTTTACTCTATCACTTGATGCACGACTTGAAGATATATACAGTTGATTTTATTAAGAGTGCTGCTAAAAGAGTTAGAGATGATAAAGCTAAATTATGCGCTAGAGAAGGGAGATTTTGTGTATTTAAATAAGTATTAGATTTAAACGAATGAATAAGTTCACATATTAAATTTGCCCGTAAAGGGATTTGGCTTCTCTTTCTTTTCTTCCTCTTAAGGCTTGCTTGGGCCTATGTTTCTTCTCTTAGTGCCAGCTCCTGCATCTATGTTCATCTCATCTGGCTTTTATAAATCTTTGAAGAGTCTCTTACTCAATTCATGGTTTACTTGAGACTTTCTCTCTCTCTTTATCTTTCTGTGCTCTTTCATCTAGTATATAGCAGTTCCAGGTTTTTCTATAAAGTTATATTGTAGAAATACATTTGAATTTGGAAAAATTAATTATAATTAAATTAAATTTAAATCAAAATATTGGCAGTTAAATTTTGTCGCATTTGGACGATATTGGACTTTAATCTGATGGAAAATTCAATGAATTAGGTGCGTTTATATTAAAGTCGTGATATTATCTCGCTCCAGGGATGCGATAAAATACTACCGCCAATAATAAAGTCCAGCTAATTTTGAATTCTCTATCGAATGAGCCCAAGATCGTTTAAATTGGCCAACTTTAACTGCCACTAATTTGATTTATATTAAATTTAATTATAATTAATTTATCCAAATTTTGAATGTATTCCTACAATATTAAAGTTAAGCTTACTTGAGATGAATGGATGCTTCTGCAGTTCATAGAGCCAGGTCTCGCTTATTTTTATTCTCTGCTTCTCTTTTTCTTCAGGTGAGATGCTGTAGCGTTTCTTGTGAGCTTCTTAATTTTCTTCATTTAGGTACTCAGGTTTCAGAGTTGCAAGAACACCGAAGAAGAAGTTTCTCTCTGGCAACTTATTAGAGAGTTGCAGCTTTGATGGAAGGTAGAGAGCAACATCTGGATCACTCATAGCATCATCATAGAGGTTTGTTACTGAGATTTCAGGGTAGTTAGGTATCTCGATCATTCTGATTTCATTAGACTTAAAAGCTTTTTTCTCTTCACTTAGCAATGCTTTTAAGAATGATATTTTTGTTCCCTCCTGTGTTGGCAAGAACAATCCAACTATGGTTAATAAGTTAGTTATAAGTGAAAACTTACCTTGCTATACCAAGTATCTGTAAAGATCTTCTTTACTTCGAAATTTTCCTATTAAATCTTGAGATTAAATTCTCTTCATTGCATCATTCATAGACTCCGTCTTGCTTCCACTTTCTATAAATGTTTATGAAATTTAAAATTATGGATATCCATTCTGAACTTACTAAAATTTTACTACTTAATAGGGATATCCAATTGAAGTTCAACCTAAATCAGATACACAGATAAAGATAGAAGAACTTTCTCCTAGTTTCAGAGTTTGACTTCCATTTTTATCAAACTTTCTCCATTAAATTGCTCCTAATAATAATTAATTTAATTAGGTGGTGCTCCTAATTTATTTAAAACTTAATTAGGAGGTTAAATTAAAGTTCAAAACCGTATTAGGTGGTGCATTAAAAAAATTAAATTTTAAAACTTCCCCTCCTAAATTTACGAGAACAGATTTAGGAGCACCACCTAACTTCACAAAACATTTAGATGCATTTAAATTAATAAAATGGATGAAATAGTATATAAATTATTTAAAAATTTAAGAAATATAAAATTAATGTCTTGCACTCTTTTCCCATTAAACCTCTCTAAATCTTTGAGGATATGCTCTTACTTGTGTATAAAAGTAGAAGTTAAACAGCTTATATAATTATTAATAGTAATTATAAAATGAGCGGCAACTTAATAAGAAAAGCGGCATTGCTTGGTATTAGCCAGCAAAATCTATTTTTCATGAATTAAAAAAAATATGAGACTTGCGATGCATTTACCTAGTACGAACCTGAAATTCTCTAGCCTTAGGTCTCAGACTTTAAATATCAATTCAGTTGCTAAATAGAAATGGAGAGCTAAGAAATTCAATGCGAAGTTCGAATAAGAATTGTTGAAGAGGAGGAAGAGAAAAAAAGAAATTATAGCATTACATTTAAGTGAAGAGTGTGAGAAGAACCTCTCTTATAAATCTGTTCTTAAGCTTCATATCTTAGAGTAGCATTCTAACAAGCCAAAGCACTATCTTAAGCATGATAAGATAGATGGAAAATATTTTTGCCCTTATTGCAATAAGCAATATAACCATTCAAGGGATTTAAAAGTTCACCTATAAAACCATCATGGCAAGAAGTTTGAAGTCATAGATCCTGAGACTGGTGAGGTCTTCCTTCAAAAAAGAAAGCCAAGAGACCCTTTAGAATCCTTGGAACAAAGAGTTAAGAAAGAAAATAAGCTTATTAAAGCAGTGAGAAACCTTCCAGCTTCTGAGATAGTGAAAATCACTCTGAAGATACAAGCACTAAAGCTTCCAATTTTAAATGTAATTGACCTTAAAGAATGTAAGGAAAGTTATCTTATACTTGAGGACAAGTTTGAGAAAAAGATGATAACTGATAAGCACTTCACATACAAAAATTATTCATTCAACTACTTTAAATGCGATGATAAGTATCAAATGGAATTTGTCAATGAGTACTAAACTCTTACTAAACCAAGGGATAGACAGTGTAGATTCATAATAAAGCTCGATGCAATTCTCCTTGCTCAAGATCATGTTGCTTTTCGTCTCCCTCTATTTTAAATGACTTTATGAGACTACATATTAGATTATAGAATTCCAAAGTAGCTACCCCTTATTCTTACAAATGTTTGCAAAGGCATTGAAAAGCTGCAAACTTAAGGGTATGTCCAAAGATACTTGAAGCTAGAGAATATTGTGTTTGGCTTTTCACAACTCAGAGTAGACTTCAATTGATTGTAGAGACTTGAGTCTTCAGGACTGGCCAACGTTCGTGACACTCCTGGATATTTACCAGAGAGAGAAGACTGGAGAGATGGAGATATTAATTGGAAAATCTGGTTTTTAGCAGCAATAATAATAAAGTGCGATATGCAAAGATATGACTACTACAGTTGTAGAAGAGAAAAAGATTAAAAGCAAATAATCCAGCAGTATCTAGAGCAAAATAAAATACGATAAAAGGTAAAATGAAAGATATGGCTGAGCAAATTATTCTGAAGCCTAACAACATAGCAGATCATACAATCGACTAGAAAATTAGTTGCTTAAGAGAAAATTTAAGTTTAGAATGATGCCTCATGATGCCAAGGTACTGTTTGAGTGAATATTTAAAATAAAACACCTAAAATACACACTAATTTACATTACATTTAAACCCTAAATCCCCTACATAAACCCTATTAAAACCCTAATAAAGTATGCACTAATAGTCTACTTTTATCAATCAAAAACTCAATCAAACTACTGAAAGGGTTTTGGGGTTTTGATGGGGTTCCCATAACACTTCCAAGCCTTGATACTTCCACTCTTAAGGCTCTGTTGAAATCAATAATTGTTACTGTTACTGGTGAAAAGTTCAACATTATATTCTCAGGCTTGAGATCTCTGTGAACAAAGCCTAACTTATGAAGCTCTTTGATACCTTGTATAGCTTAGGTTGATATTAATGCAAGCTATCTATGATTTCTTTGATCAGTTATGAAATCTCTGAGTGTCATTTCAAAGAGTGGTAGTCTGAAAGCTACATGATCTTTGGCTAGGAGAACAGCATCTAGCTTTATTAAGTATTTGCACTCTTTAAACTTAGCCTGAGTGAGTACTTAATACTCATTAGTAAACTCCATTTAATATTTATCATCACTAAGGAGATAGTTGAAAGGATATACCTTGTAAGCATACTGATGATCCTTAATAACTTTCTTGTCATAGGAGTCCTCTAGAATTAGGTAGCTTTAGAGAGGAGTATCTAAATCAATCTATGCAAGTACTGGAATTTTCTTGTATTATATTTTAATCATGATTTTAGTGACCTCTGATGTTAAGAGGTAGCGTGCTATCCTCACATACTCTGATTCGCTTGCTTATTAAAGCTCCGCAACTTAAAGAGGCTCTCTTGATTTTGTATTGTTGAGTAACTTCAGTTTGAGTGTCTTAATCTTCAACTTATATTTCTTCTTGTGAGCATTTAATAGATGTTTCTTTAAGTCTCTAGTATGGAGGTACTGATTATGCCACTCAAATCAATCATACATCCCATCTACTTTGTCATGCCTTAAGTTTACAGTAGGCTTAGCTTCCTTATGGATCTTTATATGCCTATACCAGCTAAATTTATGAGTTAAGTCTCTTTCACACTGCTCACAAAAATATATTTCAACTTCCTCTCCTTACATTTAAAGTTCATTTCTAATTTTCTCCTCCTCTCAACACTCTTGTTTGCCAATTATTTTCAATTCTTAATTTCTATTTTTAATAATAGATATCTCAATTGATAGCTCTGGTAGTTCTTTATGAGAATTCATCTAACAGCTATCAAACTTTTTATTGCTGTCAAAGGTAAGTCTCATTTAGTTTGATGGAAGTGCTGTGGTTTTTCTTAAAATGTTAGCTCTCATATTTAAATTTGAATTTAAAATTATAAAACTACCTCTATATTTGAGAGATTATATTAGAGCTTTGCAAGACAACAAGTTTTAAGGAAGTTTTTAGTATATTAGAGAAGAAATATGAGTGGAAAGAGAAGATCCATCGAAATATGGGTGAGAGAGTAACCATTTTAAATTCATTAATAAGTTGATTATAGCACGTACCAATTTAGGAGGTGCAGGCGCACCTAATTAAGTACTATCATATTAGGTGATACTTCTAATTAAGTACGTACCAATCCCAATTAAAAAATATGAAATATAAAAGTAAAAGTAAAAATTGATATCAATCTCTCAAGCTTGAAATCAATTTTCAAAACCTTATCGATATCCTTCTTTGAGGTTGACCTCCTAATATTTTAGGAACTCTATAAATTTGTGTGAAATTTCGCAGATCTTGGTATAGAAGGCTTGCAAACAAAAGACCTGTGTTTATAGAAATCAAAATTGAATCTAAGCATAGATGATCTTGATAAACTGTTAAGAGATTTGTCTATACTTAGCAGTACACTTGACAAATTTATTTTTTTATATTAAATCTAGATTGTTTTATGAGTTTATTTATATAAATTATACGATTATTATCCGATAAACTATTTTATATACCATTTTCTAATATTGATCCTGCTTGGATAGTCTGAATTTATTATAATTAATCATTCGCTATATTTTGAAGTTTTATGTCCATTATTTCTTTTTTTTTATAAAACAAAGTTCCACTTTCTTGTACCTCACCACTCTTTACGAAGTTTGTTACATTTAAATACATTCCTTAAATCAAATAGAATACTAGAATACTATGAAAATCTTTATAACTAGTAAATATACAAAAATTCTACAAAGTTATAAATTAATAATCAAAAATTTATAATTATTTTATTATTATAATCAGATAAATTAAGTTTACGAGCTAACTCAAAAAATATATTTTGAGTTAGCCCGTAATATTAAATAAAACTATTTTTTTAAAAGAAATATACTTTCATTTTTATAACTCATGTTAGTTTTCTTATTAGTTTTTGTCCAATAAATAATGCTTATTATTTAAACTTATATTCATGATTGGATTATTATTAAAATAGTAATGTTATAATTTCTTTATTAAAACTGGAAAGATATTTTAATTAAATTGTAAGTTCATATAATACTTATATAAATTAATCACAAATAATACTCAGTAAAAATAGGAAAATTTAGGCAATTGTAAATGCATAATATACATAAATGTATTGGTTATTTATAATCATCTAATCCTTAAATTAAAAACTTAAAAACATTAATTATTTATTAGGCGTAGGCTACCGAAAAAAAATCGCGTTTCTTCGTAAAACTATGCTTCAAAATTTAAGATTCAAAAATTAATTTCAATTAATCAAATTAATTGATTAATTATAAGTATACATTTGTTTTTACTATTTTAACACAATGAATAATTTATATTTTTTATTATTTTAAAATTATCTTTAATTTATATTAATTAAAAAACAATGAAAACTTTTGAAATATCAAATAATAAAATTGGAAATTAGATTCATATCAATAAATAAATTTTATTTTACTTCAAAGAATCTTTAATTTGCATTTGCAAATCATTGAGATTCTTTAATTTGAAACTATTTAACTTAATTTATGATTATTTATATTAATTATTAAAATAAATTTATATCAATCAATTTAATTTAAAAAATAAACTTTGGATTACAATTTTTCTGATTTCATTTTAATATCTCAAATAAGAAATCCAAAATTAACTTATATTTTTTATAGATAATGTATCTATCTATTAGAAAGAGTATACAAATTTTTTTGATATCAGAAGTATATAAAATGAACTTTAGATTAAGAATAATTTCAATCTTGAAAATTTAATGAAAAAGAAACTATATCAATAATATTAAAACTAGTACAATATATCAGAGTCAATTCTGATAAACATATTTCGAAAATGAATAAAAACTTTCACTCAATAATTATTTCATTATAAGGAGTTTAACAGTAAAAATGGATTAAATTAAATATAAAAAAATAATGAGATAGAAAACAAATCATAAACTTAAAATCCCTTCAATAAATTAGAAAAACAATTAATATATATTCAAAACTAAAAATAAATAATTCCTTTATCTGGAAAATTCAAATTAAAAATGTGGAAAAAATCAAAAATGTATTTTGAAAAAGAACTTTATATTATATGCTTTGCGATATGAAATTTTGCTAACAGATTAAAGTTGTATATTAATATGTGGTTGTATTTTTTTTATATTCATTTTCATTTTCTTTTAGAAAGTTACTCTATTTTATATGCATAAGAAATATTTAAATATACTTTCCTAGTGTATCTTGAAATTTTAAGGATATTAATTTTAATATTTAAAAAATAATTAATTATTAATATTTATTTTAGAATTCTAAAAAAAGTAAAATAAATGAACTTTAAATATTATCAAAATAAAATTTATTATTATTATTTCATTTCATTAGATTTTTTAATAATTCTGCTATTTTTTAATGTCAATGAGTAATCATCAGCAGGGTACTCGAATATAATCATTTTAAATAATAATCATAGGTAATTTCATAAATAAGGGAGTTAATTATACATTTTCACCAACTTTAATTTTAAGAAAATCCTTCTTCAGTTATGCCTGCTACTTATCCCTGAAACCTAATGCCAGTTATTTGATAATCAGGAACCTCAATTGATACTTTTTACCCATTATGAATCCATATATTTTCATTAATACTTAAAAACTTTCAGACGTTTCATTTATTTTCTTCTATATAATCCCATGAATTTTAATCAACTCCCAAAAGCTTTTCAAGAACTATAAATTCTTTCTGATACTCTAGAATTATATCTAATTTTAATATCTTAGTATTTTTCATTATTTAAGTATTTTCTACTGCAAGTAAATACATTATCTTAATTATTATTTATCCTTATACCTATGAATACCTTCCCCATAGTCATTTCTTTACAGCTTTTTTGTGAGGTTTAGTGCTTAATCTTTTCTTCCTCTTTGAGGCACCCAGAGAATTTAACGATATTTAAATAAGCATCATTCAATAAATTTTATTATGAGTATTATTTGTATTTTGATTGATGAGGGTAATGTTGGGGTTAGGGTTTATTTGAGTTAGGAATCATCATTTCCACTATTATGAAAAATATGAAAGTTTTATATGATCAATTTTTTAAGTTGAGTATTGTAGGAATACATTCGAAATTAGGAAAATATAATTAATTAAATTAAAAATAATTCAAAATCGTTGCTGTTAAAGTTAGCCAATTTGAACGATCTTGGGCTCATTCGATAGAGAATTCAAAATTAGCTGGACTTTACTGTTGCCATACTATTTTATAGCATCCATGGAGCGAGATAACTCTACTTTAATATGTGGGTATAATTTAATGAATTTAGAAGTGTTTTATTACAATAGAGCAATCTCACTCCATGGATGCGATAAAATAGAAGGGCAATAGTAAAGTCCAGCTAATTTTGAATTCTTTATCGAATGAGCTCAAGATCGTTCAAATTGGCCAACTTTAACTGCCACGATTTTGAATTATTTTTTATTTAATTAATTATATTTTCCCAATTTCGAATATATTCCTACAATACTCAACTTATAAATTTTCATATTTATACATATTAAGCATTTTTATATGATAGTTTTAAGTTTGAGTGTCATTTTTACTTATTTTACATTTTTTTCGGGGGTACCTGTCTCACCACCACACTTTATAAATATAAAATTTATATTAAAAAAGTCACAGTCCCAGTCAAACTTGGATTGAAATTCACGAATAAGATTATGAAAATAATACTTAGCAACTCTTAAGAAGATTAATGTTACAAATAAAGGTACTAATTATATCATAAAATTGATGTTATTTTCACATGGATTGTGACACAAAAGTTGAAATCCTTTTTGCATTAAATTATTAAAAGAAAAAAAGATTTAAAATTTATTGACTCTACTTGCTCTTTAATTAGGATTAAACTTGATTTAATGCAGTTTAATATGTAAAATAAACTTGATTGTATTTGAAATGATCAAGTTTAATCCTAATTAAAGAGCAAGTAGAGTCAATAAATTTTAAATCTTTTTTTCTTTTAATAATTTAATGCAAAAAGGATTTCAACTTTTGTGTCACAATCCATGTGAAAATAACATCAATTTTATGATATAATTAGTACCTTTATTTGTAACATTAATCTTCTTAAGAGTTGCTAAGTATTATTTTCATAATCTTATTCGTGAATTTCAATCCAAGTTTGACTGGGACTGTGACTTTTTTAATATAAATTTTATATTTATAAAGTGTGGTGGTGAGACAGGTACCGCCCTTTTTCAAATTATCGCTTTTACTGAATATCTTTATTAAATTTGATGATTTTATCATGTCTAAAAAAATTTAATTAATTCATTAAAGTTTATGAAGATTTCATATATTTGTATATTAGCACATTCAATTCAATATTTTAATTTCCTTTAGATTGAGTTCTTTATTAACATATATTTTTTAAACGCAAAAAAAAGTTTGTAAACTTAAGTAAATTAAAAAATATATTCTTAAAATAATTGAATTTAAGGTGATTGATAAGCACAATTATATAATCGTTCTAAAAGTAATTTAAATGAATATTAATCTTAAAATAGTGTATTTGTTATTTCTATAATTCTTAGTCAAATATTATGCATGAGTATCTTATAAGTTGTCAACCATCTAAATGAAATAGAGAAAGTAAACGAAAACTGTAACAAACTTCAGAGAAGGATCTCCATATTTATCAATTTAGTTTTATTAAATTAATCTAAATTTAATTAGTACTGGTAATACTTAATCCGTTTAATTTTAAATGGTACCAGTTTAATAGTACCAAAATTAAATTAGTAACAAGTTTTAATCTAATTGGGTTTTAAAGGAAAAGCTTCAATCTGGTTCAAAAGTTAATCTAAACCATTCACTAAAATATTAAAATTGTATTGGTACAAGTAAATTTAAAAAATGAAGTCTAAAGGAATTTGAAAGAATTACTTTTCATATAATTTAATTAATTTAATTAAATAAGTAAAGCAAACAAAAATATACTATTATTTAAATTTTCTATTGATTTATTTCTACATAAAATTTATATAAATATATAGATCATCTAATATAAAAGAATAAGGATATCCACCATAAAAGTAATAAATACATTGAATCTAACATATAAAATGAAATTATTATAAAAAAAAACCTAATCCACAAAATTACCCTCATCATTCAAAACACATATAAATCTCTTTTTTAAGAGTTTTGGGGTTTTGATTAGGCCACATCAGTTGCACTATAGTTTAACTCTGGGGGAAGTAAAGTCTAATCAAAGATCTCGGTAGTGTCATACCTACTAGATTAGTGAAGGATTTGAATTTTAAATTTGTGAATATGGGATTTTCCTAGTATATGCAAATGCCAGAGAGGCTGTTTGATCATGCCGCTATCTTTGGAGAGTCACTCGTTTTAGCGACGTCCCATCCCTTTAAATTCATAATCATAGATAATAATAAAATCATCCTGGGGTGATTCTATAAAATTAAAACATTTTTTCACGTAGCTATATAATGAAAATTAATTCCTAAAGTTTGTATTAGAGGAATGTGTAAAAATGAGATTAATTAATTTAATAAGTTGCTTTTTTTAAAGGGTGCTTGCAAGCATTTAAGTCGAATTAATTTACGGGAAAAATAGTAATTTTTATACTAGTTGTTATTGCTAAAAATCTACCATAACCATTTCTAATTATTTAATAAATATATAAAATGTAAACCTTTTTACTTTTAAGTTTTGTCTCATCATGTATCTAGTGGCAATTAATTTTTTACAATAAATTTATTTTATTATAATTTTGTAAATTAAAATCTATAAATATTATTATATCATAATCTTAAGTTTAACTCGATTTTACATTAGCACCTTATGTACTTTAGATAAATACTTTATTAGATCTTTTCCTCGTAAGTTATAATTCCATATATATTTCTATAATTAATGATTCAAATTATTTACATTTATGCTTAATTTAATTAATATAAGCGACTCTAAGTATATTATATTATTTATTGGACTATTTATGAGTAATTGTGTAAAATTCAATTAATCTCCGCTATTATTATTATTATTATTATTATTATTATTAGATATTTAATATTCAAACATTAAAATAAGTTAAGAGTAAAATAACTTTTTACATTCATTTCCCTTCCAAAATTAGAGTTAAGTTTACATGCCAATGATCAATCATTCATTTTACACAAAATAATAATTTTAAATAATAGATTTACTATTTAAAGTTTGTAGATTTGGTAAAAACTAAAAACATAAAGGTAGTAAGCAAGAATAAATTATATTCTCAACAATTATAATCAGTGATTTGAAATTAAAAAATTAATTTAGTAACTTTACTCTAAAGATTTGTTTATTGAATATATGTAAATTCTTTTTTAAATGAACGACTGAAAACTTTAAAAAATAAGGAACAGCATTATTTACTTAAATAATATTCTAAATTCTATCTCTTAAGAATGGAAAAAAACTAAACCCATGTTGTTGCTGAGTACAAGCTCGTTCTCGTCAGAGATGGAGGATCGAAGCAACTTGATAGAGATATAGTTTTGTACCTATGTTTGTCGGTGTTGCCTGACCATCCGTTGGGTCATGGGTTCGAATCGTCGTGGGTTTATGATTTGTCACGGCCTCGAAAGAGGGAAAATTCTCAAAGTCCCTAGGGTTCTGTAGTTTCTGTACCTAGACAAAGCACGGGGAACTCCAGGGTTACATTGGTTCCGTACCTGGTTAACAACACTGGGCCATAGTCCCACAGTAGAGGTACATCTGTGCTCCTCCGGGAGACAAGTATCTCTCATGCGCCTTAGGTGGCAAAGTCACCGAACTAACCACTGCCCTGACTTAGGAAAATGGATGCTACATGGAAAAAGAACATGAGTTTGGTCAACGACGATTTTGATGGTAATCTTACCTGATGCTTCAGTGGGGAGGGTCTGGATGTAGGTTGTAAAATATATGTTGATATCCCTTAATTTAATTTCCTTAATTCAATTCAATTCATTCAAAAAGAGATATATGACTGGAGATTGAAAAGAAGTACATCGCTCTCGGAGTCGAAGTCAAACCAATACCATACCAATCACGATCCCATCAGATTCAACTTCTGAAACACTGCCGGCCAAGAGATTCGGAGTTCTGAGAGATGGTTACTGGTAAGTATTATTAAAAGAACATTCGAATTCAAGTTCTTATGAAAGAAATGCTCTCTCAAAATTTCTGCATTTTTTGTATAAAAGCAGTCTGAAATCAGTGTTCTATTATAAGAACACTGGAAAAATTATTTATACACATGCTTCATTAAGTAGAGCATAACTTATTATCAAATAAACATTATGCCAGTGAATAAAGATTTTAACCATATTAATAGCATTGGAGGTAACTCTGGTATCATCATGTTCGACGTTTGCTCAAGAATCATTTATCAAAACTTCCCAAAATGGTACAAGAATCTAGTCAGAGTCTGTGAGAGCATTCCCATCGTTCTCGTCGAAAACTAGGTCGATGTCAAGGACAGAAGGTCAAGGTCATGCAAATCACATTCCCCAGAAAGAATAAACCCCAGTATTACGACATCTCTGCCAAGTCCAACTATCAATTTGAAAAGGCATTCATCTGGCTTCTAAGAAGACTCGTTGATGACCTAAATCTCACTTTGCCTGAAGCCTCACTCCTTTTACCAGAGACGGTCCAAATTGACCAAGAGCAAATCCAGACATGAACAATGAGCTCGAAGAAGCTGCTGGTATGGAACTTCCAGAATGAGATGATGAAGATTTCTGAGATCACTACCGCTAGGTAGATGCAGGAATTAGCACTATCGCTTTAAAAAACCCTAACTAGTTAGCTAGAATCAGTCAAAATAGAAAAAAAATAGTAAATTTAATAATTCTAAAAATACAAAAATAATATAAATAAATCACTTTCAAAACATTATTATAATTATTTTTAATATATTTGTTTGATTTATATATTATTATATTTAAAATGGGTTCAAGTGATAAATATTATATTTTTACTACTTGCGCCTTTATATATTTAAAATTTATAATTTTTATTTTAATTGTTTTATTTTAAATTTGTTTTTATTTATCAAATTACTTTATTACTAATAGGAAATGAAGTTTATTCACTGTTTTATATATTAGTGAAATAATTAATTTTATACATTTAAGATTTTTAATTTTAAGATTTGTTACTTTTATTAGTAAATTATTTGATAATTATTTATGTTTTTACTTATGAATAAATTAAACTTAATATAGGTTAAACAAATTTCATTTCTATAATTCAAAATAAATAAACTTATTTGAAAATATAAATAAGAAATTTTAATATAAAAAACAGGGTGCATTAGTAAAAATAAATAAGCTTTAATAATTAGATTCACAATGATTTATAATTTTATTGTTTATACTTTAGATTTCTAATAAATATTTTAAAAAATGTTTTAAGTATATATATTATAAATTCCTTTATATTTAAGGATTTGTATATTCACGATTTTTTTACTATTTTGACTGATATATAAATGTCTATTGAAATCTTAATTTATAATTTTGTCTTAGAATTTGCTCGATACCTTATTTACACCTTATTGTTCACTAAAATTCACAAATGTACATTACTCTATATAAACCAATGAATTACTCTATATATTTATTTATGAAATTATTCGTCAAAGGTGATGTCTTATGAAACCTTATGACAAGTGTAACTATATATTTTAACTAGTCTCTTAAATGAATGGGATTATATTTTTAATGTTATTGTCTCAAGAAAAAGTATGTATTGTATATTCTAAAAGTTTAATTAAAAAGTATCAATAATAAATTAAATAAAAAAGATCAGGAAATCTGAGAGATAAAAATCTAAAAACTGGCATTTATTACATTTGTAAATTAATTTTAATCTTAAAGTAAAAAACCTGAAACAATCAATTGTATTTTTACAAATATCAACAGAGGCATATACTTAGTGATTTAATTGCTTAATTATTTTTATTATTCTTATATTTTCTAATTCATTTGCTATTCTGTGAAGATTTAGATTTTAGGATAAATATCAGATCAATATATAAGCAGTCTCAAATTTTAAAATGCTGAAAAAGATAAGAGTGAATTAAACCATTGCAGTTATAACTCAATAAAAAACAAAAGTTAGATAAATTTATATTAGATATCTGCATTTTAAGAACATTAGTGTTGTTATTAATAATAAGTAATAGAGAAGAAAGAAAAAAATCACTTACTTTAGATTTCCTTTTTCTTTAGCGTTGTTCTCTGCACTAACTCGTACATTGGTTTTAAAAAGTGTTTCTCATTTTTTATTAAATTAGTAAAATTAAAAATGATTCTGTTAAAGCATAATTTTAAACATCTTTTGATTTTCAAAGATTTATGATTGATATTATAAGTTTTAGTCGGTGCAAATACTTCTACTTATTTCATATTTATTCTCATATAATTTATATCATAAGATTCAAATTTAATTGAAACTCATTTTTAAGTATAAATGTTAAATAGAGAATTAAGTTTAAATAGGTTAATATTAAATAATATTGAATATATTACTGAAATTTATCAGAAAGTAAAATCAAGCTAAAAAATTTAGGAAGGCTAAAGCTTGCAAGGTTTAAAATTCATTAAATTTCATAATGGAATCAATACTACTTTAAATTTCAAACTTATAAAAGAGAATTCGATCTAAATCACTCTAATACAAGAAAGCTGGGCAGCGGACATTTTTTTACTGTTATATCTCTATTTTTAAAATTTTCTCTGGAAAGAAAGAAAATAAAACCATAGAGAGGTAATTTTACGGTTTTATCGAATAAATGCAAAATTAAATAAATAAACCGATATTATTGGAATAGATCGATTGGATATTTATAATATTATTGAAAAAAACCACATTTTTATATTTAGCATTGCAATAATTTAACGTTTTTTATTAGCTTTTTACTTAGCTTCCATTTCATCGCAGTTTTAGTAACGATCCAAAATAATGCCATTTTATTTATTTTGCAATTAATTTGAATTTGATGAAACTTTTGATACTATTAAAATAAATTTGATAAAAGTATAATATTTGAACGATTACGAAGTTTGATTAAATTAAATAAAAATTCAAGTCTATATTAAATAGCCTTTAAATTATAAATAGCCAGAAAACCAAATTCATCTTATTGTAATCAATTACCTTAATTAGGATTTTAAAATTATAATTTGAAATAAGAGCAATAATGTTTAATATTTATTTGATTAATATTATTACTACTTTTATAAAATTAAAAAATCATACTTACTGTCGCTAATGGGTGAACAATCAAAAGTATTTATCCACTCTTATATGCGAATTTGAAAGTGAAGAATCCAATACAACATCCTCGTGCAGTAAAATACTCAAAATTGCTTAAGCATGTACACTGAAGATACTAGTAAATGGATTGAATTTCAAAGCAGGATAATAGTATTTACAACTTAAACTAATTTGGTTGCATGCAATTATACAGCAAGATGACTCAAGACAACTCTTTTGTTTATATTGTCAAATATGTGCGGTATCTACTGTGGCAATACTTTCATGCTTATGCACTTTTTTCATTTCTTGTAGGTTGAAATTACTCTTTCTCAAAATCTACTGAGTGCATTTAGATTTGAAGCGCTAATGTGGTAACTAAATTTCTGGCTTAATACTAATTGCTTAAACGCAAACCCTAAAAAACCATTCGTTATGTTACTTATTATGATCACTGATTTCTGAGAAAATGAGTCTGCTTACTTACTAACCGCATCAGCTCATAAACTACTTTCTACGAAATAAACTTTGGTGAGCTCTAAATAGCCAGAATGGGAAGAAACAGCATT
>ARYC01001201.1:0-11433 GCA_000711775.1 Oxytricha trifallax | reverse complement strand
GAATATAGCAGTACCAGGTTTTTCTATAAAGTTAGAAGTCTATGCTTACTTGAGATGAATGGATTCTTCTGCAGTTCCTACAGCCATGAGTCACTGATTTTGATTCCCTGCTTCTCTTTCTCTTCAGGAGAGATGCTGTAACGTTTCTTATGAGCTTCTTAAATTACTTCACTTAAGTACTCTGGTTAAGAGTTCCAAGAACTCCAAAGAAGAAGTTTCTTCTCTGGTAACTTATTTGAGAGTTGTAACTTTGATGGTAGGTACAGAGCAACATCTGGATCACTCATAGCATCATCATAAAGGTTTGTCATTGAGATTTCAGGGTAGTTAGGTATCTCAATCATCTTTATTTCATTGGTCTTAAAAGCTTTTTTCTCTTCACTTAGTTAGGCTTTTAAGAATGATATTTTTGTTCCTTCCTGAGTTGGCAAGAACAATCCAACTATGGTTAATATATTAGTATTTGATAAAAGCTTACCTTCCTATACCAAATATCTATAGAGGTCCTCCTTACTTCGAAATTTTCCTATCAATTCTTGAGATTGTATTCTCTTCATTGCATCATTCATAGACTCCATCTTGCTTCCACTTTCTATAAATGTTTATGAAATTTAAAATTATGGATATCCATTCTAAACTTACTAAAATTTTACTCCTAAATAGAGAGATCCAACTGGAGGTCAACCTGAATAAGATAGTAAGAGAAAGATGGAAAAACTTTCTCCAAGTTTCAAAGTTTGACTTCCATTTTTATCAAACTTTCTCCATTAAATTGCTCCTAATAATAATTAATTTAATTAGGTGGTGCTCCTAATTTATTTAAAACTTAATTAGGTGGTTGTATTAAAGTTCAAAACCGTATTAGGAGGTACATTACAAAAATTAAATTTTAAAATCTCCCCTCCTAAATTTACAAGAAAAGCTTTAGGAGCACCACCTAACTTCACAAAACACATTTAGGTGCATTTTAATGAATAAAATGGATGAATTAGTTTATAAATTATCACTAAATCTAAGAAATATAAAACTAATGTCTCGTACTCTGCTCTCATTAAACCTCTCTAAACCTTTGAGAATATGCTCTTACTCTTGTATAAATGTAGAATTTAAATAGCTTGTATAATTATTAATAGTATTTATAAAATGAGCGGTAACTTACTTAGAAAAGCGGCATTGCTTGGCATTAGCCAGCAAAAACTTTCTTTCATGAATCAAAAGAAAATTGAGACTTGCGATGCCTTTACCTAGTACGAACCTGAAATTTTCTAACTTTAGGTATCAGACTTTGAATAGCAATTCAGTTGTTAAATAGAAATGCAGAGATAAGAAATTTAATGCGAAGTTCCAATGAAAATGGTTGAAGAGGAGATAGAGAAAAAAGAAATAAAAGCATTACATTTATGTGAAGAGCGTGAGAATAACTTCACTTATAAATCTGCTCTTATGCGTCATATCTTAGAGCAGCATTCTAACAAGCCCAAGCTCTATCTTAAGCATGATAAGATAGATGGAAAATATTTCTGCCCTTACTGCAATAAGTAATATAATCATTCAAGGGATCTAAAAGTTCATCTATAAAACCATCATGGCAAGAAGTTTGAAGTAATAGATCCAGAGACTGGTGAGGTCTTCCTTTAAAGAAGAAAGCCAAGAGACCCTTTAGAAACTTTGGAACAAAGAGTAAAGAAAGAAAATAAACTTATTAAAGCAGTAAGAAACCTCCCAGCCTCAGAGATAGTAAAAATCACTCTTAAGATGCATGCACTTAAACTTCCAATATTGAATATAATTGACCTTAAAGAGTGTAAAGAAAGTTATCTTATCCTTGAGGATAAATTTGAGAAGAAAGTCATAACAGATAAGTAGTTCGCATACAAGATATATCCGTTCAACTACTTCAAATGCGATGACAAGTATCAAATGGAATTCGTAAATGAATACCAAGCACTTACGAAGTCAAGAGATAGATAGTGCAGATTTATAATAAAGCTCGATGCTATTCTGCTTGCTCAAGATCATGTAGCTTTTCGTCTTCCTCTATACTAAATGACATTAAGAGACTACATTTAAGATTAAAGGATACCAAAGTAGTTACCTCTTATTCTTACAAATGTTTGCAAAGGCATTGAGGAGCTGCACACTCTTGGATATGTTCATAGAGATTTGAAGCCTGAGAATATAATGCTTGACTTTTAACCTCTCAGAGTAGTAATAATAGATTTCAATAGATCATAGAGAGTTGAAGCTTCAGGACTTGGCAACGTGTATGGTACTCCTGGATACTTTCCAGAAAGAGAGGACTGGAGAGATGGTGATATTAAGTGGGATATATGGGCTCTAGCAGCAATTATTTGTGAATGCGATATGGCAAGAAATGATTACTATAGCTGCAAAAGAGAGAAAGATTCAAAACAGAGAATACAGCAACATCTAGACTAGAATAAGATAAAAGGTAGAATGAAAGACATGGCTGACTAGATAATTATTAAGCCTAATCACAGAGCTGACCATACAATAGACTAAATTGTAAGTTGGATAGGAGAGATAAAGTTTAGAAAGCTGCCTCATGATGCTACTAAAGTACTGTTTGAGTGAAAAATAAAAATAAAACACTTGCATTACACACTAATTTATATTACATTATAACCCTAAAACCCTACATAAACCCTATTAAAACCCTAATAAAGCATGCGTTAATAGTCTACTTTCATCAATCAAAAACTCAATCAAACAACTTCAGGGGTTTTGGGGTTTTGAATGATAAGTTATATATATTTTTCAGAAATGTAAAATTAAAATTTTTTATTTAATATTAATGAGATCTACGACTTTTTTGTAAAATTCATCAAATTTTCCATTTAAATTCTCGCCATAGATATAGAGGATGCCCTTATCTAATTAAACAACTATAATTATTTTAAATGCTCTAAAATAAAATTAGTTTTCAAATAATACTGGGTATTGAGAATGGAAATTATATATTGTAATTATTTTTAGTATTGGTAAGAACTCAATTAATTATACTTTTATAATAATGCACCTTGATTTCATTGATATTTTAGATAAGTTAGTTTTTCTGGTGTTAGCTCATATAGGTTAATTTTCTTTCCTTAAAGCTAAAATCTAATAAAAAAAGAAACTATTTTTTCTTTAGTAATACAATATATAATGTTTATTTTAAGATTTTTTCTCATTAACTCTTAAATATTTTAAATAAATGTGAAGGAATAGACATGATATATTTCACAGCTTCTCCTATCATTATGCCAGTCACTTGAATCTTATATTGATAATAAATGTTAGATAAAATATTATATAATTAAAAATATTATTATATATTTATTTTGCTATGATGCTCCTCGTAGATGAGCATTGCAATCGAGTCAGGGATGGTTATATATTCACATATTTGTCTCTCTTTGTTGGTAATTTTATCCATTTTTGTGACAACTCTAAAAGTTTCAGATACAAAAACATTGAACTTTAATTTAATAATCAATAATTTTTATAAATAAAATATGTTAATAAAAAGTTCAAACAATTTGTTAACATATTTTTTATTTTGTTTATTTATTGAACTAGTTTTGCAATTTTTATTGTAAAGACAAGTTGTTGCCTAGATAAGTCTTCATAAAATAGTTTAAGAATATTTATTAAACTTTTATTAAAACATTCATGAAATGTATTAAAAAAGCACATAAATATTAAGAAAATTTATATTTAAAAATACTTTTCTTATAATGTGATTCTTTGGAATATATTGGTCTGGAATAAATTTAAATATTATTACTTTTTTTTATTTAAGTAGTTTTAAAAATAAAAAAATAACATTCCAGTTTTCCACATCTAATTATAACAGAATTTAATGCTATTAAGATTCATTTTTTTAAATTGTTTTATTTTTATTGCACTAATTTAACCTCCCCTTTTTCAAATATAAAATGGGATTAAAAAATTTTTGAAAAAAAGAAATATAATTTCAAAGATTCTTATACTCTAGGAATATTCTAATTTTAAATAATTAAATAATCATAAAACATGTATGATATGCTAAATTCTTTGAATAAAATATGAGCCTATTTACAAATTTCATACAGGTTAAGTTTAAATAGTCCAAATAACTATTAATCACAAAGAATGTGCATTATTTTCTTCAATACTTGCTGAAATTAGAATTTTTTTATTTTAGAGTGGGTCCCTTTAAATATTTTCTTCGATGAAAAAGTTGAAATATTTACAACAGTAAAATATATTTATATATTATTTTTATTATTTTCATTTTAATTTAGATTTTAAGTATAAATAATCAAATATTTTGATCGTTAATAAATTTTTGAGGGATAGCAATATAATAATTTCTCAAAAATCTAAATAAGTAAATTTAAAAACAATCTAGCAGTAAACTTAAAAATTAATGATTTATTGCATAAATTTACTGCTTTCTACATAAATATTTTATTACATTATTCAAATATATATGCACAAATTTAATCTAAACAAATTATAAAACTAATATATGTAGGTTTTTATTCTCAATTTGAGTGAGAGTGTTTTAGTCTATACACTCCGAATCGCCTATGTAACATCCTGTACAAAATTATCATACTCGTTTTGAGTAGCTCTCACATAAATTTTCTACTTGTGAGTTCTATAGTCCACCTACTTATCTTGATATCAATAAATTTAATTTTAGTTTTAATCAATTGAATATATATTTATATATAATTCTATCTATTATAAATATCCTCTGCTTGAAAGTGAGTCATCAATTATTTCCGTATTTTTCAGAAAAACAGCAATATGAGAGCGTTTAGCGAAATCTCTTTCCTCACAAAGCTCAAACAAATCGTACAAATTTTTAGAAAATATGTTTACCCTTAATTTTTTGTAGATATATTAAAGCTCAATTATAATGTAATTGGGAAATAAAATGGAAATTAATAAAAATGCAATCAAAACCTGTTATTTTTATCAAAATATATAAAATGTGACATATCTAAAATAAAAACTTATTATTTTTATTATTCGATTTTAATTTTATTTGTATTTTTATCTTATTGTTGTAATGAGATAAATAGAATTTTAATTTGGCATGAAAATCAATTAAAAATATCTCCAAAATTTTTTCATTATTTTATCTCATTCCATACATTCACTAAGGTTGCTTCCAGCTAAAATTTAAATCATACAAGAAGCAATGTAAGTTTTTAAAGAATTTTTAAAAAAATTGAATGAAAGTATTTAATTAGAAAATGAGGAGGAGGTCTAATTCTTAAAGAAGTTGAGGCACCTCAAATATTCTTTTTTAGATTTATCCTAATTCTCAATAGAACTTACCTTTTTAGGCGAAGCGATAATTTGAAATAATTTTGCTTGTAGTAAAATCAAAATTTAGGTTCTAAGATGATATCAACTAAGTACCATAATTACTTAATTTATAGAAAGTTTACTACCACTAATATAGAAAACAATATATTTTTAATAAAATTATTTTCCATAATAGTCCCTATTATATTTGGTGTTCTAATATATAATTAAATTTTGGTAAGCATTTTGAATAAATCTAATGATTAATTGCTCTATCATATGTATAATATAATAAATATTTCATGTTTTTTTAGTTTTATATTAATTACCAATTTTATAAAAGCTCATTTTTGATTTTTATTATAGTTCGTTTTAATCTCTTTTAGGTATGAATATAACCATAGTTCCTTTATTTGCGATAAATTAAGGCTCATTTAAATACTATATTTTATTATAATTTTTTTTAATTTTCTTCAGAATATAGACTATCTTCTGAGTATAGGTACTTCGATATTCTTGAGTCAGAAATTGAAATGAAGTTTATTCTGATTTATCTATCATTCCAAAATTAACAACGATTTTCAATAAATGCCTTTATCAAAAATTACTCGTAGCCTTTTTAATAAATTTAAATACAAATTACAAATTCTAATTTTTCTAACCTCTTTTGATATCTCTCATTGGAAAAATTTTGATAACCGGCAAATATTAATTAAATAGAATTATTTTCAAATGATTAATCTTCTATATTAAACAATATATTGTAAATTTATAATAAATAAAAAGCATATTTTAATTACATATATCAAATAATAAAATGATAAATTTCACAATATAAGATATTTAAATGTAAAATAATAATTTTAGAATGCTTTCTATAATTAAAAAGAAGCGTTTCATATGAAGTCTTCTTATAAAAAAAATTTTGTTTTATTTGGGCAAATTTTTAGGTTGAGATAAAAGCTAATCCTCTCGTGTATGAAAATTAATAGTATATTTAGATGTAAGAATATGTATGATTGTTTATTTTAAAATTATAACTAGAAGATTAAAGGGAGATAAATCATATCTTATAGAATTTATGTATCATCTTAAGATTTAATCAAATTATATGTAAATTACGATAGACTAGATAAATTTATGCTTATAAACCGTTAGCCAACCTCTTTTCAGCCTATCTTAACTATATAAATATTTATAAGTATATGTTTCTTTTATCATTACTAAAGTTTATTTGATAATGCCAGAAGTCGAAGTAGTTTTTTCTATGTTAACTAATTCTCTTGAAAGACATTTTACAAAAACTTCTCATTTAAATTTTAATCTAATAAAAAAAAAGATTTTAATCTATTGATTTATTCATTCTTCTTTCTTTAACCTATATTAATTAAATTTAAATTAATCACATATCCAACAATAACTTTCAATTTCATCAAGTACATTTTCCCACCCCATCATATTGGCATTAATATAAACATGGCAATTTTTCTCAACGATTTCAAACATTCTAAATATATTCGGAAATTTATCTTTTATAGCTTCTAGCTTTACATTTATGAGCAAGATATCATTTAGGTATTAAAAACATAGGAAGCTGAATTTAACTTTAAAATTGTCTTTTGATCCTGGGGCAACTCTGTTATTTTATTTAATATCTATTTAAAAAATTACGTTTATAAGGAAATGTTATTTAAATATTAAATAAAAAGTAAAAGAATTAACTTTCTTAAATTAATTAAAAAAGCCTTTAATATTATTCTAAGATTATTTAAGAAAAATGTGGAAAAATAATTAAAATTCATTAATAAATTTTGTTTTTAGTTATTTCTAATTAAGTTTTTAATTTTCTAGTTTTCTGAAATCATAGATTTATGCCCAAAGGCGTCAAAGTTTATTTCTGCCCTCTCTTATACGTTTGTCAGATTCCTCTCTTAAACTTATTACTAATTAGATTAGGCATTAACTTATTATTGAGCATGATTATTGTTAATTTGACTGTTTAATTAAAAATTCACAATTTATTATTACTCTCTTATTTGATTTTATTAAAATTTGGCTAAGGTTAATTAGGGTTATCAAGTTGAGAATTTAGGAAATTATTCGCTCTATTTTAGGGTAAGAAATGTGGCCTTTAAGATTTTTACTCCTCTCTTGACTTTAAAATAAATATGAAAATATAATTAATAAATAATTGATTTTGACTCTTAAACTGAAAACATATTATTATGAGCTTAGACTGGGGCATTGAGAATTCTGTTTTTAAATTTAAAAAATAATTTTTATGTTTATACTCATTAAAATTTAATTGAATAAGGTAATTTGAAGAAATGAATTTACTAACAATTTAATAAAAAAGCTATTAATAAAACAATCTCTTAAAATAGTAATAATAGTTTTTAACTTTGCTCAATAAAAAATATTTAGTAAAAATTTAATATTAGATTTCATTATTAACATTAAATTTATTACTAATAAATTTGGATATAGTTTTGGTTACTATTTTTTAAAAAAAAAAAAATAAAATTCAATTCTTAAGTCATACCAGTATAATACTAGTTTTTGTTCTTAAAATGAACTCATGCTCAATGTATACTTCAATTATATTTTCTATTCCAAATTTTTTTAATCAGTATATTTTCGATAAATTTCTAAATGCTTACAGTTGCTCTATCTTTTTAGAAGTATAGACGGAAACTAAGAGATTCTTTTAATAGGGAGGTTTTTTTATTATAAATAAAGTTAATCCAGTAATATTTCTTATCATGTAATAAATCTATTTTCAGTTTATTTTCCCCAGTTATTATTCCAAATTAACATGACACACCATTCTAATTTGAGATAATTATAATTAAGTAATTAATCATTAAAAATTTTTTTAATACTTAATTACAAAAAAATAATTATAGCATTAATATTTTGCTTTAATATATGCACATTATTACTTAATAATACTTGATTTTATATTCACTAATTTCCTCAATTCAATTCTATTAATTCGAAATATATAAATATATTTTTTATTAAAAAAATGCTTGGCAACTATTCCTTTATCTCTTCTTCAGGCTATTCTAAATTCCTCTGATTTACAATTGAATTTATAGCACTTTGAAAATCATTAATATCTACTTCCTCTCCGTTAATTTCAAAAAGCAGTACCCTCTTTAGCTGCTCCTACAAACTTTTTATCTGTCTTTAAGCATGTAATCTAGTGCTCTCAATTTTACTTTAAATTTTATCATAACCAACTATTGATATATAAATTATATATTGTATTTAAGTTTTAAAGCTAGATTCAGTTGTTATTCCCATTTTTATTTACTTAAAAATATCTATATAAAAATATAATATAAAAATGATATTCGTAAATCGATATAGCAAGATTAAAAATAAAAAAAAATAAACAATTTTGAGTATATAATACCTCTAGTTAACCTCGATGCTCTCTGTGCTATTCTTGGGCACATTATTAAAAATTAACATTAAATTCATAAATGTTAAATAATTATTGAAATAAATTAGATAATTAACCATTTAAAATTATAAAATTAATAAAACTTCCATGCTTATCCCCATATTTACCTATTAATTAAATCTTAATGATAATCAAATCAATATTTTTATTATAATTTAAATTAGATAAATTATATAAATACTTGATTTTCATGGTTCATTTAATAAATATAGAAACGATGTTTTATTAAAATTTACATTATTCATAAATTCATTTTGATCTTCAAAATATTTTTATTGCAGAAATACATTTGAAATAGGAAAATTAAATTAATAAATACGCTTTTAATTTAGAATTGAAAGTCTACTCGATTATACTATTGACTGAAATATTACTTTTCATAAGAAGGGAGTTAAAAAAAATATAATTTTGGAATCAAAATTCAGCCCAAAACAAATATCTTAAAATTAAAATAAAAGTTTATTTTTTTAAATTCATTTTTAAAAGTGTATATTTATTTAATTAATATTAAAAATTCAAATGTATTCCTAAGATAATATGTTAATAATTAATAATTTTTCCTACAATCCTAACCCCAATTTAAAAATCTATCGTTAATTGAATATTCAGATATAAGATTTCTAATTGGAAAACCTTATTAAAATCAAAAAATTTATATATTTTTCTATTCAGTAATTTTTAGTGTAAATTGATTAAGGAAAAAATGCTATAATATTTTTAAATTTTATGTCTCTTTGAAAAAACTTTATTTATTTGAAAAAAATTTAGTAAAAACATTTCTTTTTCAATTTAAATAGATAAAATAATAAATTTTAGAGAGTTTAAGATATCTTTGATTTCTAAGAAGGATAATTTTGATTATCATAAATAATAAGATAATGAAATTCTTGATTCTCGTTATATGACCTATTTTTTAAAGATTTTTAAATTCAGAATCTTCTGAGATTCACAACTTTTTCTAAATAATAGCTAATTTGTTGAAATATGATGGTATACATACTATTCTAGGATGTCAATCATATTCTGAGAGTGATTTATTTTATTGTTCCATTTTTATTAGTCTAAAATAAATTATATTTTTTATTAAATAGGAATTTCGTTCAATATAATTTACTTTAAGCTTATTAGGCTGTATAAATTTCAAAACTAAATTATTTAGGTTGAAGATATGGGCAAAGGATATTTTAAGTATTTTATTTATAAAGGCAAGAAACTTTCAAAGAGTGAGTGAAACTACTTTTTATGGAGTAAAGCTCCCTACCATTTTATTTTATAAAATAGTTTAATTAATAAATCACAATAAAAATGTTGGAGCATTATTTTGGATTTAAATATTTGCAGGCGTATGTGGAAAAATAATATTTTAAATAATGAACAATTTAAATATAATATTTTAAGAATATAATTATACTCATGACTTATGTTTATAAAATAAATACCCAAAAACTATAATATAATTTTTTTCATATTATTTGATGATAAATTATATGTTTTCTATTTTTTGTTTAAGACTAAATTGTATTTATTGACAAAGTTATTATTATTTAAATTTTCTTATTATTTTTTGTTTTATGTCTTTATTTAGCTCTTTTAAGTATTTTATGCATGCCATCCAAGTTTCTATGTTTATATTCAATTATTTTTTTATTTTTAAATTAAAATATTTACAAAAACTTTCTTTAATAAATCAGATTACTGTAATATATCAGAAAGGGATTTAGGGGTATTTAATGTGTTGCATTACTTGCAATATTGACATGCATTTTAAATTAAAAGTCTTTTTAGATTATAAATACTTAAAATCGATTACATTTTCATTAAATTTTGGTTGTGATGAAGTTTAAAAATATTGTACAGAAAATATTTAATAAATATATTTAATTATATATTTAATTACAAACAAGATAAAGAATTAACTAATCAATTACGATTATTTCATTTGTAATTTAATATTCTTTGAATTCTATTACAAATTCATCATTTTATTAATTATATGAGATTGATGCTTTTGTTTTTATTACAAGCACAAAAATATAAATATTTGAAAAAAAACTTATCTGTATATTTGTTGTGGTTTTTTCAATGATTTTTATTATTAAATTTTAGATTTTATTAAGAAATTAGCCTAAATATATAACACTATTTTTCTCAGTTGAAATTATTTTAACATTTTATTCAAACTCACAATATAAATTCTTTATTTTTATTTTTAGGGAGGGGGGGGAAGTTTCCTGCCCCAAAATTTTATATGCACCAAAGGGGTGAAGTTTCCTGCCCCCAAAAAGATAGTTTCCTGTCCCACAAATAATAATATGTAATTTTTATAATTTTCAAAGAATCTTAATCATCAATTATGATGTAGTTTTTTTTAATAATTTAGCTTCAAATATCATTTCTACCTTGATAATCAATTTAAAATTTAATGAAATTACATTAATTAATAAAAAAAATACTTATTTTAGCCTTGTCAGTAATATATAATTTGATAAAGAATAATTATGTACCTTGAAAATTATATAAAATAGATGTTGTATAGAATATGGTTATGGTTATTGAAATTGAAATTTATTTGTTTCTATTAAATTTATTGTAATAAAAATAAAATTTAATGTTGGGGGCAGGAAACTTCCCCCCCCAATTCTCTTTCAAAGTCT